>NBNE01000627.1:0-19322 GCA_002215365.1 Phytophthora megakarya
CTCCGCTTTGAGCAAAGAAAGTTGTAAACTGCAGAAAACTTGAGAGGTCCTCCGCTTTTTGCAAAAAACCCAGCATTGCTCACCGCAAAGCAAGCTCAATCTACCCTCTATCGCGTTCTCATAATCTCCTCTATACTAATTCTGCTTATTTAAGGTCTCATCAATTTGGACGTGTAGGGACAAATTTATCCGTTCCCTTCACATGCAGTTTAACGTGCACCGTTGGGAGGAAACTTACCAAAGACTGTAAAACACATAGCGGGGCCATATAATCACTGTAAGCGACCCTTTACCGGTCAAACAGTGAGAGCAGGACATCCTGGCGCCATTTTTACGAAACTGTCAGCTTGTTGCGACCCTTTACCGGTTCCGTGTACAGTGAACGGTTGGGGATGCTCATACCGGTACTCGCAAACACTGTTTGTTTGTTTGGCAAATAGAGAGAGCAGGACATCCTGGCGCCATTTTTACGAAACTGTCAGCTTGTTGTCCTCCGGGAGGACTCCTCCCAGACTGAAAGTGAATCCCATCAGTTCACATTTTCGCACGGCTATGCATGTATGTGCTGACAGATTGCATCCCACTCCGTGACCCGCGCCGACTTGTATGGATCCGCAACCTGGTCCGCGGCGCCACATGTTCCCCCTGTCACTCGTGAATTCGCCAGCAATGGAGGAGAAGGCCAAGAAGCCGAAAGACAAGCGGCGTGCGTTGCCACCGCTGCCAATGCCCGTCTCGGACTCAGTGCTGTCCTTCTTCCTAGATTCGCCGTCCTCCTCCACGTCGTCGTCCGAGAACGCGAGCTCCCGTCGCAAAGTCGCGAATTCGGACGAGGCCGACGATCGACGTCGCACCAGCGTCCGCTCGACCGTTGTGCTCGACTCGATGCGATATCCGCCCAGCGTCGCTCTCAGTCGTAGTCGGAGTGACTGCAGCAAGGCGAGCAGCTGTCGCCCACAGATGCTGCCCCGCTCGACGTCCACCAGCACGTCGTCCAGGTCCACGGCGTCCACCATGTCGTCATACAAGTCGGGGAAGAAGCGGCCGAGGAGCTTGGTCAACCATCTCGGAGGCTTCGTGCTCCACTCAGTGTTGCCGACGGAATCGTCGATTCTGCAGTACACGTCGATGGTGTCGCCTGGCACACACACAGAATACGAACTAGTGCTGGAAGACACGATGGTCTCAGGTGTAGGCGAACGGTGGTACGTCTCGAGACGATATTCAGGCTTCAGGTCGCTACGGGACGAGCTTGCGCGGGTTTTTGACCGACGGAATCATCCAGGAGCCGCTGTGGAGAACAAACATGCGCACTGTCAGCAGTGCGCGCCGATGATCGAGGCGCTGGACAAGTTGAGCTCCAAATACTTCCCCAAGCGACGACTGTGGGGGTCCAAAAGCCCCAAAGTTGTCCAGCAACGCGCAGAACAGTTCTTTAAGTACCTGCAGGGATTGCTGGCGCTCGCTACGAGTCCGTCCACACGTCGTTGTCCGCTGGTGGCGCTGGGCTTCGCAGTGCAGTTGCGGACGTTCCTCACGCTCGAACGAGAGCCGTATCGAGATGCACCAGGGGCTTTTGGTGGCGGCGCTGTCCCGTTCCTGCTGAACGAGATGACAGTGATGGACGCGAGGACCGACAATGCTACAACACTCATGACTATCGACGAACTCGACGCCGCTTATGCCGACTCCCCGGACAACGCGGAATACGATCTGGGCTTCCATCACTTAGACGACAGCAGAGACACTTCGTCGGTGAGCGATTTGCCGTCGCCTGTGTATGTGCTGGAGGAACAGGACGAACTCCGTTCATGGGACGGATTTCAGCAGTGGGAAGAGACCACCGTGGCCAGATGTGCTGCGAAGCAGTGATCAACAAAAGTAACCAACAGAGCAAGAAGGCTCACTATCAAACGTATACTAATTCACAGTCGCAGTGTGAAGCCCAGTACGCAATCTATCGAGTCCAACGGAAGACTTAACGTTATGTGTGAACGGGCTTATACCACTCAATGTTTCTGGTGTTCCTGTTCATTTTGCTGAGATTTCGATCCTCTGTCTTTTTTTGTTTCTTCGTCGGTCTACGATCTTTTGCACATGTTGTCGAAAGTGGCCGACGTTCATTTCACGCGTCACTCTTCTGGTTGAGAGCAATGATAATCACACTGATGTTGTCGTGCGCAAAGTAGGCCTGTGCCTTGAGTACAAGTTCCTGTGCCGCAAGTTGGACATCTCCGTGGGTCTGAAGTTTACGCAGGACGAAGTTCACAGCCTGCTGCGAAGTCAGAACGTCAAAGAGTCCGTCACTTGCTAGCAGCACAAACTGGTCCGAGGGGCCCACCAGGTGCTCTACAACGTCGGGTGTGACCACCAAATGACCATCTTGTTTGTGTGCCAAGTCACCAAAGCCGCGCGAGATCTGCAAGATACCATCGAGTCGACCATTGTGCACAAAGCCCCCTGAAGCTTCGATACGCGCCTGTTCTTCCGGTAGAGATGCTTTGTGATCTGTAGTCAAGTCAACTGCTATGGCGTCTGCAGTGCACAGAACGGCACGGCAATCACCCACGTTTGCCACATAAAGTCGAGTGGGTTGGTCCTCTTCGTCCTCCATTTCCTCTTCATCAGTAGATTTTGTCTCTTCTTGATCTGTATTTTCCTTGATTTGCTCAGTTTCACTGTCGCCTTCACTATCACCGTTGGTACGACGGCGTTTCTTGCGCTGCTTCGCCACCACAGCAAATACACTTGCTGCTCCCGAGAATGAGATCGGTTGCAGTTGAGCTTTCATCTCCTCTCCACAGACAATCTCACCGTCAATCTCACAGCACTCATCTTCAACAAGACTTGGGTCGGTGCCTTCAGCCTGGAGGTAGCGTCGCAACTCATGCGCAGCCATAGTGCGTTTACGTTTAGGAAGAACGCTCTGGTTCTGTTTTTCTAGAATTTCATTGTCGATCGCTTCACAAACCGAAGAAATACACGACACAGGAGACTCCACGAAGCCAGCACCCTCAGCAAAAAACCGATGATGCAGCTCATTTTGCAACTTCACAGCTGTTTCGGTGCCATTATGACCGTCATAAACTCCAAAGAACGCCAACGATGCATAGTTACTGGTTAAATCATCAGGGTAGCGCGACAAATCGCAAGTCGTCTGTCCAGTAGTGCGATCTTCCATGTACGACCGTGCTCCCTTTGCCTCTGCGTAGCCAGATCGAATTGAGAGTGAGAGATTTTCGCGAATTTTACTGCTCACGTACACTTGAACAATATCCAAAAGGGATGAGGGAGTTGTCATGGACATAGCTGAAGAACTAGAAGCCATCGACGCCAGCGACCTAAGAGTAAGCACATTCCCGCCGTTGTCCACATCTAACGAAGAAGATGAGCCGATCATGGACGTTAGTGAAGGCTTATGTGTCACGATAGGGGCGATTTCCTCATCGTCGTGGCTGATGATATCGAGTTGGTTTGGCGTGGCAATCAGATCGCTGAATGTTGCATCCACATCCACATCACACTCGACATCTGAGTAATCTGAATCATCAGAGTCGCTGTCAGCATCCGAAAGCCCTCCCATGTCGCTGCGATTGTGACTACTGTTGGCACGACTGCTGTCACTATGGTGGTGAAAGTGTCGTGAAGATGCTCCACTACCTTTGCGCATGCCGTGACTCACAATGTCATCATCATCCTCATCGTCGATTTCCGTAACCTGAACGCAGTCAATCCCATCCATGTCAAACTCTTCAACGTTGTCATCGTCCGTCGCCACAGATCGTGAGCTGCTGATTGAGCTTGCACTCCCGTTCAAGGATTGGCGACTCGCGTTGCTTCTGGCAAACGTACTCCCCATCGCACTCCCCATTGCGCTCCCCATCGCACTCCCCATGGCACTTCCCATAGCGCTGCCACTGCCTGCGCTGCCTAACCTGCTTGCACTACCTAGTTTCCCAGTACTGCCCAACCTTCTAGGCTTTTGGCTGGAGGCCGACGAGTTGGTCGATCCCGCTCGTCCAGGTGGAAGCAACTCACGCCCTGAATTTGAGTGAGTAGGCACTCGTGAAGCCACCGAAAAATCGTCGTCACGAGCCTGGAAGAGAATTTTACGAGTTTGGTAGTCACCACCCTCGTCACGAAACACCTCCGACGTCACCATTAGGAAATCCTTTTTACGCGAAAGTGATCGCTTCATCAAGTCTGCGTCCGATGAACTAGTGTTGGACATGTTGCTGCTGGAATGGCCAATGCTTCCTGACTCACTAGAGGACGACAAACTGCCACGCTGGTCAAAATTTTCTTCAACAGGAATCGCTGCCAATTCAGAGAGTTGTGATACAGACGTGAACGATGTGCGCCCGAAGCCTTCGAGATTACCGCTGTCTTTGAACATTCGACTTTGGTGAAAGCTGCTCTTCTTCACCAGTAACGAGCTGTCCACTGAGTTGCTACGTCCAGCTGGGAACGAGCGTGACCTGGGTGAGTCAGACGATGGAGTATTACCACCTATCGTCGACATTGAAGAAACTGATGACGTCGACGAAAGCACAGATTGTTCATTTACTTGACGGAGCGATGTGGTTGACGAGGCACTCGGATACCGACTGCGAGCAGTAGGCTTGGCAGCCGGTAGAATAATTTCTGTGACTTTCGCACGATCGACCGAAAATGCCATGCGCTTCTGCTCGATCAACAGTTCACGGGAGCGTTCAGATAATTCCTTGTGACCATCCATGAGCTGCACGCGTTTGTGGTGGCGCCATGCACAAATAATACGTGAGACTTCATCACTTGATGCCCGGCTGGGACTGCTGCCAACTGTGGATGTAGTAGATGCAGTCGATGGGATGCGTGCACCTAGTGTGCCTGACATAGGTGTCCCGGTGAAATAGCGTCCGCTGTTTGTGCGTACCACGCCAGGACCCACACTCTCCTGTCGCGTTTTCACCAGCAGATGAGCTTGCGCGAGACTCTCCGTCAAACGCTGGTCAATACGCTCAGGAATGTTCTCAATAGCACGTTCACTTTCATCCATCGACACGGTGAGGTTCTTCTCAGATGTGATAAGGCCAAGTGGCTCGCTTCCTTCCTTAGTAACCCACTCGTGAGTAAAGCACTCCTTCAGAGTGATGCGCACTGCTGGGTCCTTTGTGAGCATGCGCTGCAACAGGTTTTTCAAATGAGGCTCCATTGTTCGCTCCACATCTTTCGGGAAGCGCAGTTCAACACGTTGAACACGCTCCGCCAAAACAATCTCGTTATCTGCCATCCACGGCGGGTGGCCAATAACCATCATGTACAAGGTAGCACCGAGCGACCATACATCAACAGCGGGGCCTTGGTACGTAGCATCAATATCAAACATCTCCGGTGCCATGAACGCAGGGGTACCCTTTGCCCCTGAGATCGTTTCGGTCTCGTTCATGATCATACGTGCTGTGCCGAAGTCGGCAATCTTAGCCACACCCTCGGAGCTGACAAGAATATTCTCCGGCTTGATATCGCGGTGAATAACCTTATGAAAATGAAGGTATTGAAGACCACAGAGGAGATCACGCATGTACTTCCGGGCGACTGGGTCATGCAAACGACGCGCTTGAGTGACTTCTTCCATAAGGCTATTCTGCACATATTCTTGCACGAGATACATCTTCTGACTGTTGGGGTCGTCAATAACCTCCACAAGCCGCACAACATTCCGGTGGTTCAGTTTTTTCATGATAGCCACCTCACGGCGCAGTACGTCATAAAGTTGATCTTCCTTGCCTGCCATCCGCTGTACAAACGTCTTGTGCATAATCTTCACAGCGTACATCTGACCGTCCTCCTGACTTTCACAAAGCTTGACGCGACCGAAAGTACCTCGGCCCAAATCACCCTTAATCACATACTTATTCACTACAACCTGACCATTTTTAAGGCGTTGCTTCACCAGCTTCTTAGTTTCAGTAGCCTTTCTCACAGGCGACGTGGGTGCTGGTGGTGGAGCCACAATGGAAGAATGTGAACTGTCAGTTCCAGATCCAGCTTGGGGGGTAGAAGCTACGGTTGCATCGCTTTTTGCACGTTGCTGGAGGCGAAGTCGCATAGCACGACGCGTAGCCTTCTCCACATAAGCTTCCTGGATAAAGCGCTGGAAGTGATCGGATAGAAGACACTTATCGAAGTCCACTTTGCTCAAGTACAAACATTTGACGGGGCCGACTGCACGTACTGAAGCCGTACGTGGCTCGCTATAAATGAGTGACATTTCGCCGAACACGTGGCCCTCGTACAACCGCGTCAATTCTTTTTCGTATGGTTTGTCGTCTGCGCCCACGGCCTTCTCCGATACAATAGCCTCACCACGTGTGATCATGTAGAATCGGTCACCTTCATCTCCTTGGTGTACAATGTACTCGCCGTCATTAAAGTTTGCAGGTCGCAAACACTTGAGCACAATATCTTGATCCTGTGCACTCAGTCGCGCGAGCAACGGCACTTGTTGCAGCATGAGACTAAGATGCACCTGGCCAATGTGCTGGAAATCTTCCTGTGTCAAGTACAACAGCTCCACATCGCCAACAGCGCGGACTGTGGCTGTGCGTGGGTCATCATAGATCAGCGCCAGTTCACCGAAGTAGTGACCAGCTCGCAGATGGGTGATCATGCGCTCTTGCGTCATTCCAGCGCTTGAAGGCGTCGATCCAGTGATACTGTGGCTGCTCATGGTCACCGTCTTGGTCACGACTGCTTCTCCTTTGGCAATCATGTAGAATCTCGAGCCCCGCGTGCCCTGCGCGACGATCACTTCACCGTCTGAGAACTTGGCCGGTTTGAGAGCTCGCACAACCTGTTCCTGCTGCATCTGACTCAAGTTCCTAAAGAGCTGCACCTGTCTCATGACCTCGTACACTGGCATGTTGTCTTGCAAGAAGGGCGTGAGTGCCACTGGTTCGTCGTCTTCTTCCTCTTCTTCCACGTCGTCGGGCGAGCTAAGCCACGAGGCCCAACCTGTCATACTGTGTTGACTGCTGTTGCTGTTGCGTCCTCCACTGCTATGCATAGCTGAGAACGACACACTGTTGCCTGTATGGGAGGAGACAGAGGAACAGGCGCTGGCATGACGCGAGCGTTTGGGGTGGGACGGTGGCGACAGCACGGCGTCTTCGGGCTCGTCGAGCCAGTCCTCGACCAGCTCTTCTCCGCTGCCCATGAGCTCTTCGTCCGAGGAGCTGGAGCTCGAGTCCAGCGAGCGAGAGTCCGAGCTGGACACGTATCCGGACTGTGGGGAGCTTGGCTTGGGCAGATCCATGGACGGCCGGAAGCGCGAGAGTTTGGGCGGTCGCGCCATGGAGCTGCGGCGACTAAGCGGGTGCGCGTCGTCCGTCTTGACGGCCGGTGGGGACGGGAATGAGTCCACGGAGGACACGCCCACGACGTCCTCGTCGTCACTGCACAGGTGGTGGGCTGACGGCTCCTGATCGTGGGCCACGGTGTTGCGCACTACGTCGCTGAGAGGAACGCGCTCATGGTCGACAGCGTCGAGGGCGGGGCGGTGGGAGGAGAGCGGAGGTGAAGAGCTCGCGGGAGACGCGTCGGGGGCGAGAGGCGGCGGAGAGCCTTCCTCGTCGCTCTCGCGCGACGTGCTCAAGCGCTGCCCCATGCTCAGATCCGCGTTGATCGAGGAATGGGCCACTACCGGTACAAAAAGATTGGATGAGCCAATGAGCGGAGACTTTAGTGGCGTCTGAATCAGAAGTCTGATTACCGGCTGCAGGAAGCTGTTACAGGGCGGGATTATGCGAGCAAACTTTGCTTGTGGCAGAGGTAAGGTTCAAGCAAGGTTCATCAAGCACATGCATAGGATGTAACACCGGGGCTGTAGACTACAGCAGCCCGAAGTGCTGAATATGGAGAAGATAACGCGCGCCTTGCCCGCAAGACGGCCAGCTGATCTTCACTGCGATCCAAGGCGCCAAAGTTTTTGCCTAAAGCTATGGTAAAGCGGACGTACAGAGCGTCAACTCTCGCGTTGGCTGTCCAATGAGACGTCCTTTCACCAAGTCACCACGCCTCCACCAAGGGAACACTTCGCGAGCGAAGATGGCGAGCATGGCCTTTCGATGTGCATTGTTGAGACGACGTGGCAGATGACGCAAGCCGATGAGTGGCTCGAGCCTCGATCGCTAACTTGACAAGCTCATTTCCTCTTTCGCCATCCGACCATGACGACATCCAAGCTGTTCACGCCGCTGACTCTCGGCGGCAAGAACCCGATCCAGCTGCTCCATCGCGTGGTGATGGCTCCACTTACGCGTCTGCGTACGGGTGAGGAGGGTGTCCAGACGGCTCTCGGGGTCGAGTACTACACGCAGCGCGCAACTCCCGGCGGCCTCATTGTCGCCGAGGCCACCAACATCACGCCTACAGGCCGCGGGTCCTGGGGTTCGCCGGGTATCTTCACGACCGAGCAGGTCGAGGCCTGGCGACACGTCACAAAGGCCGTGCACGACGAAGGCGGTAAGATGTTCCTGCAGTTGTGGCACACAGGCCGCATCGGCCACCCACTCAATCAACCGGATGGAATTCTGCCTGTGTCCTCCAGCTCCAAGCTCGAGAACATCCGCGCTGGCAAGAAGATTGTCACGCGTGAAGGTCGTATGGAGCCTGTTCCACCGCGTGCGCTGGAAGCCAGCGAGATCCCCGGAATCGTTGCGGACTACCGCAAAGCAGCGGAGAACGCTATCGCTGCAGGCTTTGACGGCGTTGAGCTCCACGCTGCGAACGGGTATTTGTTAGAGCAATTTTTGCACGACGGCATTAACGATCGGACGGACGAGTACGGCGGCAGCGTGGAGAACCGTGCGCGCTTCCTGTTTGAGGCGCTGGAGGCCATTCTGGAGAGTCTAGAGTCGGCGAAAGTGGGCATCCGTCTGTCACCGTTCGGCGGCAGCTTCGGCGATAAGGACTCCGACCCCATCGCGACGTACACGTACGTCCTGAAGAAACTCAACGACTACGACCTGGCGTACGTGCACCTCATCGAGCCGCGCGGCTACCACGTGCGCAATCCATTGGCGCCCGAGAAGGGTTCGGCGCGGCAGTTCCGGGACACGTACAAGGGTGTGGTGATCGCTGCGTCAGGCTTCGATCGGCAGTCGGCCGTACAGATCGTCGAGGAAGGAGCCGCCGACGCCGTCGCCATCGGCCGCCACTTCATCTCAAACCCGGATCTGGTGCGTCGCTTCCAGCTCAACACGCCCGTCAATGCGTTCGATGTCGACACGTTCTACCTGGGCGACGCTCGCGGCTACACAGACTACCCGTTCTTGCAGGAATAGATGCAAGGTTGAAGTAATTGTGCAAAGACTGTCCTGATTCGGTGAAACTCCTGCGTCTCTTCGATAGATTTCTATCTAAATCTCCTCACTCGCCGACTCTCCACCATCGCCATGACGCGGCAGCCTTCCACGCGTTCCCCGCTCTCGGCGCCTTCGTCCGCGCGTCTACACGGCATCTCGTCGCCCGTTCCCGGCCCCGGCAGCAGCGGCGGCTTGCGGACGCAGACGCTTCTAGCGCGTCTGTTCCGTCGCAAGGAGCGGTCTCCACTGCCGCTGCCGCTGCGGGACGACGAGGCCGGGCGCTCGCTGTACGGGGAGGAAGAGGAGACCAAGACGCACGTGGATTCGCCCATGCGCGCGTTGCTGCGCTCGCTCAGTCTGCAGCGCAGTCGCAACCGGTCGCAAGTGGTGCGCACCCCGTCCGCGCCCGTCGAGGTGCTGGTCGAAGGTGTACTCACTGAACTCATGCAGCAGCGCTACTGGCGCTCCAAGCCCTGTTACTTTGTGCTAGAGCAGACCGTCGAGAGCAGCGCCAGTGTACGCTTCACGTTGCGGCAGTTCAGGTTCCTACCGGAAAGCAGGAAGCCGGGTCGCTTGGTGGCGATTGTCACACTGTCACAGAACGACCTGGTGTCGGATCTGCGATCCCATCGACAGGTGAAGCACGCGCTGGAGCTGCAGTTGGCGTCGGCAGATCAACGCACAGAACTCGCAGGTGCAGAAGTAGACAGAGAAGAGAGTGGAGAGCAGGTGCTGAGACTGGCGGCGGGAGATGAACGGACGCACGTCAAGTGGCTGCAGACACTCAACGCATGCATTAGTACCCTGACCACACAGGCAGGAACGTATCGAGTTGAAGAATCGACGTGGGATGCAGTGACGGAGCCAGCCAAGATCGTCCCGATGTTTGGAGACGAAGGACGAAGATCCAGTGTACTGGTCACGAGAGAACGGGATCATAATGGCAGTGTCATCAGCTACAGCAGCAGTGAATGCAGCAATAATAATCATTTTGAAGTGGACATTGCAGCGGAAGAGATTCGAGCAGCGAGACAAGATATCGCGGATCAGGATGAGGAAGAATCCAAGCCGCCAGTGCAGCCAACAGCACGAGTAGTACCAGCAGTGACGGAGGAAGAGATATTAGCTCACACAGTGGCGGAATACTGCTGCACACCCAAGTATCGGTCAAGTGACTCATCGAATTCACAGGATTTAGATGCTGATAACAACGCAGCGGACGGAAAACGAGACAACAACCAGGAAGACAATCAGGGCGACGATGATTCGGAAGAGGATTCTGTGGCTGGAGATCTCGCCACACAAAGCTCGGTGGCGCCGTATAAAAGTGCAGTATTGGCAGGAAGGGGTGTTTCGCCCTACCAAAGCATGTCTCCCTACCAAAATATGGGGCTAGACGACGAGTACACGAAAGCCAGCTCGAGATCGTCAATAGAAGCTGCAAGTGGACGAGGGCATCTTCCTCGTGCTGCCTTTGGTGCCGCTAGCAGCAGCTCCAGTTTATTCCCGATGATGCTACCACAGACACACTCTTTCAACGCAAACGGACAAGTTTTCACTCTCGATACTCGATATCAGCTAGTCAAACCGATTGGAAATGGAGCGTATGGCGCTGTTATCGCTGTCAAAGACGTTGTTAATGGCGACGAGCACCTGGCAGTCAAGAAAATCACGAATATCTTTGAGGACCTAGTGGATGCGAAGCGTATTCTGCGCGAGGTGCGGCTTCTAGGCCACTTCAAGCATAAGAACATTACGCGGCTGCTAGATTTGTCGCCTCCTCCTTCTCGCAAGCAGTTTGATGACATGTATATTATCACGGAGCTAATGGAGACTGACCTGCACCAGGTCATTTACTCCATGCAACCGATGTCGGACGACCACGTCAAATACTTCTTGTACCAGATGCTATGCGCGCTCCATCACATCCACTCGGCAGGTGTCCTACACCGTGATATGAAGCCGAGCAATATTTTGTTGAACGCAAATTGTGATCTCAAGGTGTGTGATTTTGGTCTCGCTCGTGGAGGAGTTGGCTCTTCGTCAGGGGTACATCAAGAGCTACCCCAGCTTGGTGAATTGACAGAATACGTTGTCACACGATGGTATCGTGCACCAGAGATCATGTTGAATTGTTTGCACTACACAACTGCTATTGACGTATGGGCAGTGGGTTGCATTTTTGCAGAAATGCTTTTGCGTGAGCCACTTTTCCCTGGAAACGACTATCTGCACCAGCTCAAGCTCATTATCAAGTTCCTGGGTACCCCAAAACAAGACGACATTGGTTTTGTGAAAAACACTAAGGCTTTACGCTTCCTCACGAAGCTGGCCATCTCTAAACCGAAGAAATGGCTTGATGTATTCGCCAGTAGTGGCGCCGAATGTGTTGTGAATTCGGATGCTATTGATCTATTGAGCAAGATGCTACTTTTCAACCCGGAAAAGCGCATTTCGGTCCATGCTGCGTTGCGGCACCCGTATTTGGCCACATTTTTCGATGAGAACGACCTCGTGGTCTCCAAACCTTTCGACTTTTCGTTTGATCTACCGGACGAGCAGTTGTCAAAGGAAGCTCTTATTAACCTGCTCTGCGAAGACATCGAGCAGTTCCACCCGCCAGTGCCAACTTCAGTTGCGCCTATTCCATTGAGCACTGCCGCCAGTCGCTTCTTCCGAATGGGGATGACTGCATCAGCAAGCTAAGCAAACAGCACACACGAAAGGTACGCCTGCAAGAAGGCAAATCAAAGTAAAATAATCCACAGTAAGCACCACAACTTGTTCACAAAATGTGCATCATTACGTTTTTTTCTTCGGAGTTGCGTCAGGTATGGAACCACCAAATGCTTGGTGCTCATGCAATGTGACAAAGATGACGAAAGAAGCCTTTCATACCAGGGGCACTATCGCCATTGCCTCCATAGTGAGTCAGAGTTGATAGATTGGTATACCATGACATGGATATCTTTGTCGTGGAGTTGACCGTAGCACAAATACGTTTGAGTTCGCTCGCTGACCTGAAGTACGTGGTCAGTTTCGACGGCGGGTTCAGAACTTGCTGCCTTGTACTAATCACGTACGAAGCTGTACCTGTCTTCGATGCGCGACCAAAGGCGAGAAGTGCGCGCGAATTCTTTTTGAATTCGAGCTGTTACACGGCACGCCACTGGATACTTCGCCTTGGTTCGAGAAAATATTGGCGCTCGAAGTTGCCCGAGGCGGAGTAACTCATCGAGTTGGGTAAAGTCGAAAGTCACTTTTCCACTTGCCTTCAACTCTGCACATCCAAACCAAGAGCATCTCGCCATGAAGTTCTTCGCCCCAATTTTCGCTGCCATCACTGTATTCGCAGCCCAAGTGAACGCCCACGGTGTCTGCTACGATCCAGATCATGGTTCAGTCGGCGGTGCCATGACAGCCGAAAGCGTCAAGGCGGACATGGCTACCATCAAAAGCCAAGGATTCACCATTGTGCGCACGTACATTTCCCAGTTCGGCAACACCAACCTGGGTCTGCTAATTTCCAGTTGCAACGTCACTTCAGCTCTGGGCGTGCCATATCCGCAATCCGATTACGTGACACAAATGGATGCCGCTCTCACTGCTGCCAATATTGGTGGTGTTCGCTACATCTTCGTGGGCAACGAAAATCTTGCTGGTGCTACCCAAGTACCCCCTGAGATGATTTCCACCATTAAGAACATCAAGTCGCTTGTTCCCAGCACGGTCAAGGTTGGTACTGTGCAGCGCAACACTGAGGTCATCAATTACGCCAGTATCGATAATTGGTCCGATCTCGTTACTGCAGTTGATGTCTTAGGCGTGAACGTCCACCCTTATTTCAATCCCGGAACAACTGCAGACAATGCCATCGATGTACTGAACAACCAGTGGACGGTCATGGAGGCCAACTTTGGTGATAAACTCATGCTTACGGAGACGGGCTGGCCTTCGGAAGGCACGCTTTCGGGTAACACAGGCAGCCTAGCCGGAACGCAGACCTTTTACAGTGACTACAAGTCGTGGAGTAGTTCGAAGGCCGATTCCTTCTACTTCCAAGCTTTTGACACCCCCTACAAGGGTAGCCCATACGAAAAGTCTTTCGGCCTTCTCACATCCGACTCTGTGCCCAAGTTCGACCTGGCTTCAGTGTCAAATGGTGCAGGCACAGTGAGCGCTTAGTATTCAGGTTCGTTGACGTATCATCAGCTCTAGTGCGGACTCGACGTTCGTTCATACAGTACTTGAGTCGTTCTGAAAGACGACCACAATAACATTCAATAATTCCTTATGCGCAAGTTTCCATCTTGTCACTTGTTCTTACGCTTGAAAGCCGCACTCAGAAAGAAATTTTTTCATGTCATCACGAACAACGAAGCCGGAACGCACATTGCACTGAATGCTGGCGTCCAAGGACACGATATGGTGATACCAGTACGATGGAAGATACAAAACTTCTCCAGCAGTGAGCGCCACTTCCGCTGCAGGACAATTGCGAGCATCCTCCGGTAGAGCACTGGTGTCCGACCAATTGAATGACGTGTGACGAGCAGATTGACCCCTGATCATCAGTCCTTGACACCTGCAGGCACTCGGAGGTGCAATCACATAGCGTTTGGTTCCACGGATCATTGAGATATGGTTGAACCCACCGTCGATATGTCCTTCAGCAATAATTCCTCTCATTCCGAGACGACAGCGCATACCTCGATCCTTGGCAAGAGATGCATCACGAATGAAGACATCTCCATAGCGTGGGTCATGCTCGGTTAGTGTTGGATTCAAGAACTGAAGTTCATCGTAGACAAATGCCGCTCGATCCGAGAAGTCCTTCTTCTTTAGCATAAAGTAGTAAAATTCGTGAGGTTTACCATCGTCTTCGAGTAGTTTGACATCATTCACAGCTTTCACAAATTGCGGGTACGTCATCCAACGCGACTTGTAAGTGTCCTTTTCACCAGCAATTTGCTTGCTCTTGAGGTAATACATAAAGTGACTATTGTTAGCAACGTGAACCTTATAAAATGTTTTCGGGTTCAGCTTCTCCGTCAAGTACTCGTCCGTCCACCGCTCCACAGCAGCACTAAGCTCCGGCACGCCGTAAGCTACGAACGGCACCTCCATCTCCCGGAACATCTGAGCTAACCGAAACTCGTACTACAACACCATCAACAATAAAACTCATCAGTCTCCTTGTCCCTACAGACGTTCAAGTTCGACGCAACTTACGGGATCTGATACGTTAAAGTGGCAGATACTATCAAAGATGGCATGTGGCACATGAACCGTATTCTCTGGTTTCCAATTGTCAAATAGCGCCGCAGACGGAAACAACTGCGGATAAGCTTTGCATCCCTCGTCTCCGTCCAAATCGCATTGATATCGTAGCGACGGGAGGTCGCACTGGAATTTGTTGGGAGCTCCGTTGGGGTACTGGAGTGGCAGAAATCGTTGCAATTTTTGGCCTTTTAGCATCACAACGTCATGACCTCTTCCCCATCGTAACGCGTTCGAGTCCCCTTTCGCTTGGAATTTCGTCCGGAGGTTTGAGAATTGCGAGGTTAGTGTCGCCATGTTGGACAGCGGTAGAACCCAAAGACTCAGACTCAGAATCCCCAGTCCGAAGAACGACAATAGAGCGATTGTGGCCCTAGTACATTGGCCTTGACGGAGTTCCCATACACCGCGAAGAAGAACGACAATAGAGCGATTGTGGCCCTAGTACATTGGCCTTGACGGAGTTCCCATACACCGCGATGGAGGAACGCAGTGGCGCGGATCTGTGCAGCATTTCCAGACTTGACCATCAGCTATAGTGGTGAAAGCAGTGAGTGGTGATGATGGTGGGGCGGACAACTACACCAAGTTGCGTAGCCCCAATTTTATATTTTGCGGCTTTTTTATGAAGGACTTTACCGGTATTTCTCTGGATTTTATCCAGAAAGATTGCAATTCTCCTATATCGTATAACCTGCATAATCCGTTTCATGATGAGAATTCTTGAAGCTATTATATACTTTGAGAACCAATACCCGGCGGATATTTAAGCAAGTAATCGTACAAGAGACCGCCACAAGAGAGAATCGCTGCAGGTTCCCACGTCGTTTCTTCATAACCAATCCACTTGACTTCAAACTCCCGCACCGGCCGATCACTACTCGTTGACATCGGAGTTCGGTCATTGAGAATCGCTTCGACTTCAAATTCGCCAGCAATCATGTCCGGTTCCCAGCTGTCTTCAGGTATTGTGCCTTTCCCAACTTTTGGCCAATCTGACCTTAACACCTTGACTCCGGATGGCGTAAGTTACGACCTATCCAAATATTTATGTCGTCAATTACGACATTGAGAAAATAACAACAGAAAATGGCTCACAACTGATTTATCAATACTTTAATCAAGTGTTTTACCAGCACCATTGACATATAAGATGCGAGAGGTATTTGGCGAAAGAGGCAAAGGCGGGACAGGGGAAGGGGATCAGCATTTCCCATTGCGGCCAGCAGCCTTAGCTACTCATTCGAGAATCTCCTGGATGGCGCGCATCAGGACCAGCCAGCGCCGAAAACCCGTCGCACAAAGAACGCAAGGCATCGCACACGACGTCGACTTTGGGCATCTATGGAGACAGCTTCGGGCGGCAGGGTGGAAGACGAAGCGACCGGCGGGGCTGCAGACGGAATGGGGCTACACAAGTCCAGCTGGGGGTCACGTGTTTGTCGGCGAAAGAGCGGTCGTGAACTATGCGTTCGCCTCGGGTTTGCTGGAAGAGGATGCAGACACGATAGATGGTGATCTCACCCGCGCTGGCGCTGATGAAGCAGACGCCGACCAAGGTGAGCATACGGTCGGGATTCGAGCATCCCAAATCGACACAAGCATCCAGCTATCACAGCGGACGGTAAACGTGATGTTTGGGTCGTCCAGCGAGGACGAAATCGAGCTGTCACAAGCTGCTGTCCTTAGAGCATTTGGCCTCTCTCCCGGTGACCTGGAAGCTGCTGGCCAAGACCACACTACTGGTGCCCCTGACGAAGACCAAGGCACTGCTGCCGGTGGCGATGACCAAGGCGCTGCCGCTGGACTATGTTTGCTGTCCGAGGCGTCTGGACTAGAAAGCGAGGGTGACGTTGCAGAGGAGCAAGTTATGGCACCTCGGCGATCGGCTCGGAACCAGCAGCAATCCAAGATCGACGTTAATTACGTCCAGGACGGGGAGGACACCGATGACTACGAGGACTGGAGTTCCGGCGGAAGCGATGACGACGTCACGTATAACAGTGGCATCAATCCCGACTGCGAAGACTTGGACGACGGCGACAGCGATGTAGTGTCGGATGGTGATGCTGTTGAGCTGGACCAGGCATTTATTGAGGCGCTGAGTATTGGCAATGGTGTTCTCAGCAGAGCAGCTGTGAAACAAAGACAGGAAGTCCTGCGTGCAATGCAGTGGACTCCGATTTCGTCCGAGTATGAAGCTGATACACCAGCTTATCCTGACCTCGGAACGCAGGAAGCCAGCCCCGTCGCCGAACTGCTGGACGTTTGGCGGTCACCGCTCCTTACGTTGTTCTTCTTTATGCCGAAGGCTATGTGGGTGAATATTGCTGCCGAGACAAATCGCTACGGTCTTCAGCACGTAACCCGACGCGCTGAAAAGATCCAAGTACGGCAGACCGCGGGCCGCCGAGAGACAGTCAAGCAGATTGTGCGGCGTTTAAAGGCGCAGCAGGCGTACGGTACTCACGAAATTATGCATGTCGTTGGACTCCTCATCGCGCGCATGCTCTGCCCTCAGAAGCGGCGGTTCTCCGCGCACTGGTCCATGGTGGAGGATGGTGCAATACCTGCCGGCAACTTTGGACGCTATATGGCTCGTGACAGGTGTCAAAACATCCTAAGAGACCTTCACTTTGTTGACAACACGACCGAGAACCGCCGCGACAAGCTGTGGAAGTTGCGACCTGTCGTCGACAAGATTCAGCAGCGCTTCTTGGAGGGTTGGACACTGCCTGTTATCTTCTCCTTCGATGAGGGCGTACTGCCGTCTACGTCAAGACGCAATACAACTCGGATGTTTATGTCTGACAAACCTCATAGATATGGATCCAAACTTTTTATGACATGCGATGCGAAGACTGCCTATTGCCACAGGTATTTTTGTAATGTCGTAACTTGCGGTTTTGTTTGCGTCTGACAGATTCTAATGTCGTAACTTTCTAGATTCGAGGTTTACGTCGGAAGGAGATCTAGTGGAGACGGAGCGGAGACCTCAGTTGATTATAAGACAGGAGCCGCAGCAGTGGTGCGGAACTTGAAGGTGGTTCTGGATGCCAAGTCTCGACACCCGTGGCATGCAGTAGTAGTCGATAGATACTACTCGTCGGTGCTGCTTGCCGTCGAGCTGCTCGGTATGCAAGTCTATGTGGTAGGGACTGTGATGACAAATCGCCTCGGAATTGACAAGAACATCATTTCAAAGAAGAAGACTCGCCCAAAGAGCATTCCCCGCGGAACCTTCACGTTTTCACGCTCTGTCGCCGTTCCCAGTATGGTTACGTTCCTTTGGTGGGACAGAAAACCCGTTTATTACCTGTGTACGGGCTCCGCGATGACTCCTTCAACGATCTCGAGAAAGATAAAGCGGGTTGGTGCGATTGAAGTGGCTTGTCCGAAAGCTGTAAATGACTACCAGGACTGGATGGGCGGAGTCGATCGCCATGATCAACTCCGCCTCCAGTCTCACTCGCTGCAGATGTCTACAAAGTTCCGTAAGTACTATAAGAGCCTATTCTTGGGGTTTCTCGACTTAGCGCTGGTGAATGCGTATATCACGCACAAGGAGGGAGCCAAAATCAAGAAGACGGTGGCGATGAGGCGATCGGAGTGGTTCAGTGTCCTTCAGAACCAGCTCCTTCAACTGAAAGCGGAGGACTTCGTTGGAGTTGAAGCTACACCACCTCCCGTTAGCCAGAAGCGCAAGCGCACGACAACACGCCTCACGCACGGGCTTCAGCAATCTGAAGACTGGGTCGTCGTCAGTGGCGTCCAGAAGCGCCGTCAGAGGTCCTGTAAAGTTTGCGCTCTCTTACGCACGGGCAAGAAGAAATCTTACGCCACTACTTACTACTGTGACCGTTGCTCAATCGATAGCGCGAAGTGCTGGTTGTGCCCCCGGATACGCCGTGAATACAAGGGCGTGGGCAAGACCTGCTACGACATTTGGCATGAGGACTTCGGTGCTGGTGAAGACATACCAGCGAGCATCGGGAAACCCGTTGTGCTTCGACGGCCTGGTAAGAAAGCAGGACGAAGGCAGAAGACACGGCGCGAACTTCGTCTAGAAGGCCAAAGCGATCGTGGTGGAAACAGCAGTGGCGACGGCGACGACGAGGAGGGCAGCTGAATTGCCTGCGTTTCAAGTGATGAGTGGTTAGTTTTCGTGTGTATGAAATGCATATTTTTGAATCAATGTACCTTCTTCTGCGTAAAACCTGAACGGAGTGGAGTAACAGTGGCACTGGGGCCAATTTTCTGCACTGACTCAGTGCAGAAAATTGGCCATCTGCTGGTGCCATGGAGCAAGTTACGACATTGATCTGTCGAAGGTGTCCTGCAATGCCGTCACTCTTACGACATTGGTAGGAAAATCTGTTGACACTTTATATACCTAACCAGAGTTGGCAGATCAGACTGATACAAATATCAAGTACTTACCTACGTCGTCTCTTACGACGTTCTCTTACGTGTTCGGGGCAAGTACCGTCCGTAAGCAAGGTGTTAAGACGATAGTCCTTAACTTGGACCGGTCCACGTTAAGAATCGGTTCGTATCGTGTACGGTCCAAGATCTCGCGTTTAAGGGGTTAAAAGAAGTTTTAGTATTGCGAAATTATTTCGCAATCAAAAAAATCCAGAATAATTCTCCTTAATTGTATTCCCTTTGAACTCCAATTCTGACTTGAATTATAAT
>NBNE01000628.1:0-19307 GCA_002215365.1 Phytophthora megakarya
TCTAAATCAGGCGAAATTAGCACCGTACCCGCCAAAATGCCTGAAAGGCACAATAAACAAATTGGACACTAATATGACCCAACTGTATGCAGTACATGCCTGTAAACACGCTGAACTCTGTGATGAAACCGTACGTAAAGTACCGGCACGACCTAAGTAAACAAATTGGTAGCTGCTAATACCTGACTACCATTCACTCGGTGAAGCTAAAATCGCCACACTCAAGAACTTCATTCAGAAATTTGCTACGCAGACCACAGGCCGCCAATCGTCTAACATTTCAAGAGTTGACATTCGCCATGCGTGCCTTCTACATTTTTGCTGTTGTCATCGTGGCCACTATTGCCGCTAGTGGTACTGCACTCCCCGTCAACGAGGAATCCAAGCCTACGATCGAAAACGAAACACCGCTTAAAACTGCCAATGCAGCAAATGCGGATGGCGCATTGTTGCTTCGCCGAACGGACAAGAATATCGGGAACAATGCCGATGAAGAAGAGAGATTCTCTAAAGAAATTAAGGGATTCTGGCAATGGTTTCAGAAAACATTTCACTTCAAGCTAACCTACATTGATTCTAAAGAAAGAGCAGCGAGGGCAGCCAGAGTTAAGGCGAACAGAGCAGCTCGTCGGAACCATCGGAATGCCCAGTAATGGTAGTCTATCACCGCTTGTCGTTGGCTAAACCATACGCTACCGAGACCGTTGAATAAACTATTTGATTCAGCAATTGTCTCGATCGTATTCATTGCATTCATCGTGGCTTGCTGAGCTGATGATTCTGTAGTATTAGCATTATCAGTGAAGACCAGTACTTAAGTATTCGGCAAGGAGTGACTGTGCAGCAAAATACGAATGTCATTCAATATACTTCATCATCACCTCTAAAATGAACAGCTATTAAGGTGAAGTCCGTTTTTCATTTGTATAAGAAGGTTATAGGACTGACGTGGATTCACCACCTGAAAAATGATGTGGCGTGTTGAATAGTGACCGCGTATGCTGGGACAGGAGTGCAAGTTTTTGCAAACATTTTCGGTACATTAACTCATTTAGATAATTTCACTCGTGTGGATTGGACGTGCAAAATACTAATAAATCACGAGTTGTGGCAACAACTTTCGCTGTGTACATGACACTGACATGATGGCTGGCTATATTCATTTTCATTTTGGTATCAAAGAAATAACCGGATTCAGACATCATGAACAATCTCTGGTCTTGAATCAAAATTGATGCAATCAATCTTTCCAGTCAGTTTCGTGAACTTCGAGACAACATATTATTTGTTTCGAATTCGTATCGGAATTTTACCGACGAATAGTTTTACATCGTCACCTTACGAGATCCCATTCGCAATAATAACTTCGTCTCCAATACTAAAAAATACTCTTTGATATTCCAACATTGTAGATCATTCATCGCAATATAAATAGTCAAGAAGATAATATCACGCAAGACACTTTCAACACAATGATATTGCTTTAAAACACTACTTGTAACGATACTCAAACGAATTGAAGCCTGGATCAATTATTCACGACTGCCACAGGGACATCTACTTGCGAATTCGACGAGTACAAGCTCCCGTCTTGCCAGTAGTCGGTGTTTGAGCGGTACTGCCGGTCGAACTAGAGACAGTGCTGCTGGTGTCAGTCGTATCACTGCTCGTCTCAGTGTTCGTGGAGCTCGCGGTTTCAGTGGGGTAGCTACCCTCCGTTGATGCTTGAGTATCACCACTACTACTAGTCGTGGTTTGTGTAGCACCGTTCGCAGCCGAATTCTCACTACCGGTAGCACTCGATGTAGTTGTCGATCCCTCAAGACTGCTCTCCCCTGCAACACTGGCACTTGCAGTCGTGGCGGCACTGCTCTCTGTAGCAGTTGTACCAGAAGATGCAGTACTGGTGGAAGTGCCCCATCCTTCCACAATGCCGTCATAAGCACGTTTCCGTACTAGTTCAGTGCCTTTGCCACCCGGTTGGTACCAGGGTAGCGGAGCAGCATTACTGAGCCACGTGTAGGTATCATCAAAGTCCCAGATCGTCACTCCGACGCAGTCTTCCACCTGTTGGCAGGCAGAAACCACATTGGTGTAAACCTTCACTTGTTGCTCTTGTTCGGTCTCTGAAGGTGTCGTGGAACTCGTCTTCACGTCCAATTCCGTGAACGCCACGTCCAGTCCCAGGGCAGTAAACCGTTCCAAGTTTTTCACAATATCTGCCGAAGTAGCAGTATCCGAATAACTCGAATGAGACTGGAACCCCACTCCATCGATTCCAATGTTCTTGTCCAGTAGCAACGTCTGGATCATGTCCATCACCGCGGTCGATTTAGCATTCACCGTGTCGGTATTGTAGTCATTGTAGTACAATTTCGTTTTCAAGCCAAGTGACTTTTTCACCGAGTTGGCAGTTTTAAATGCAGTGGTGATGTAATCCGTCCCGGTCGTGTTGTACCAAAAGGACGAACGGTACTTGGCGTCATCGCCCATAACTTCATTGGCGACGTCCCAAGCATAACACGAATCCCCAAAATGGGTCATCACCTTGGTGATATGGTTTTCCAGAGCACTCAACATCTCCGTTTTACTCAAACTCTTGACCCAATCCGGGACTTGTTGGTGCCATAACAAAGTGTGACAACGCACTTTCGCGCCCATATCGTCCGCAATAGTCACAATAGCGTCAGCTTTGGTGTACGTGAAGGTGTTCTGGGTCGATTCCGTAGCGTCCCATTTCATGGCATTCCCCGGAGTGAGCATACCGAACTCGCTGCTGTTCTTGAGACCCGCCAGGTAATACGTATCCGTCAATTCACCATTGTCTGTGGCTGTCCCCATGTACTTGCCTTGAGCTGTGGCCAATTCGTGCAACCCCTTGGTGCCGGTGTAAGTCGAGGTGAGTAAAGCACCGTTTACAGTTGCCAGCAACCCTGCAAGAGGCAATAAAACCTTCATGCTTCTCACTTATCTTCCCTTGATGCAGACAAATGAAGAATGAGGATCAGGATGTATGGTCTCAATTGGACTGTGGCATTGACGCCACGTACACCACATGGTTGGGTGGAACGGGGGACATTTGATCATCAAGGTGGCGATTTTGAGCCGAAATGAGCCAGGCATCAAGGATGTAATGCTCATTTAGGATCAAATAGGTTTCGTAGACGACGGCTGCAGCTCAAGCCGATGTGTTCACTTGGCAATATTTTCTCGTGCGTAGGGATCGAGTAGGTAGAATTTAAGATGGTTTATCATGCTTCATAATACTGTAGATACCGCATTACCTTTGTTATGGCATACAGGATACCGTACTCCATAGACTTGGCATACCTGTGTACCGACTATGTCATAAAACATACATTTTATACAAAAGTCAAATAATGGTGTAGAAATGGACGGTGTACAATCTGCTTCCCGAAAGTTATCTGATTGGCCAATTCAGCCATGTATGCCATAACATATAGAAGGTCATAACAAAGGTTATGCGGTATTAATACTACAACTTGGTTGCTTGTTGTGGACGACTGCTACCGATATTTGCATTGCTGTTGTTCAACCGTACAAACGAAGACGACGTTCCTTGTGAACGCACATTTACAGTCAGGTTTCTGTCTCGAGTTTTAGCGGCTGTTTTCGATGAACATAAGAGCTGGTCGGGTAAAAGCTAGGTTGTTCGTTTCGTTCTACAGTGCCACCTGGTAGTACAGCGATCGACTGGAAATATTCTACGGTGTGTAGAATATTGTTGATTTGTGTTGTGTACTGAAGTACTTAGTAGAACGGATTTCTGTTGACCGTGACTTTATAAATTCTTCTTTCTTCAGTTCCATAAATGAAAGAGAACTTTCTTCAATATATTAATACAACAGTACCTTTATTTCTTACTTTATTGTACGAATTCATATTGAAGAAGCTTCTTTGGTGAACAATTATTTTATCACTGCAAGGAATAAATGAATAGCAACACTATCCCTCAGACCAAAGTTCCTTTCACACCTCCAATTTATCAATGTTCTGTTTCAATCGAGGTCCAAATTATTCTTCCTCAAACGGCCAGGCTTTCTTCAGTGTCTTCACAAAAGCGCTGTCCTTCAAAGGCATCGGGACTGTTGACATGAGGAGTTCGACGTTAAAAACGTCGCTGTTTAAAGCTTCGCGAGCTTCATCGGTCAATTGATCCCACATGATGAGATCCTGGCTTTCACCTTCTTTCTCGGTCAGTCTCAGCGCTGCTTTAATATTCCAAACACTTTTGTACGAATCAATCTTCACACTTGACTCATCAAGATACTTAGATTTGGGCGGAGTTCGTTTCTCGTAGCCTGTACCGGATTGTACCGACACACCCAGAATCTTCGGGTTATCCACAGCAGGATCATCGAGCCAAACAATCGCGAATCGCCATAAATGACGATGACCGGATAGATTTTCGGAAATGAGCTCAAAGCCTTTGGGGAAATACCAGGCATACATGATGGCGAATTTCTTTTTGTACCAAGCCGATCGTGCATATACTTGCGAACCAAGTTCGGGGCCTTCACAGCCTCCATCAACAGCCCATCCAGTCCATTTCAAACCCCCACTGACCAATCCATCAGCCTGAACGGCAGGGTACGGATGACATCCGAAAGAAATATGAAGTTGTGGTTTAAACTTGACAGCAGCTTTTTGTTCAACTGTAACAGGTTTTGGTTGATCAAATGGTTGGACTTGGTCGTGGTTAATGGAAGAGATGTCTGCTTGGATGGTTTCGATTAAGATGAACACGAGCAGGAAAGCACTCCAAATGTTCATTGCGACGTTCTTGGATGCTGCCGGCAAACGAAGTTTCTCCTTGGAGACAAAAGGAAAAGTGATTCTCTATCTGTTCTAGACCCATATATTCGCCCCCGAATACCAAAAAGTTTACGACTAGAATGAAACTCAAATCCTTGAATGGTCTGATGATTATGGAGGCAGAGTGTTTGGAAGAAATCTGGATTAACTATGCATGTTGCGCTGGAGAAAAGCATTAGGTAAAACACTTGAATGATTTCATTTACCATAAAACATAGCAGAATTTGGTGCGAGCCACAGACTGCATAGTCACCGTGACATATTGTAGTCTTTCGTTACATACTTAGTTGTTGTCCTTCTCAATGTCAAATTAGTGTGGATTATTAGGTTTGACTAATGCGACTCCGACTTTCCAATGAGCTGAAGGTAAGTAAATGTATTGTATCGATCCAGCCACCAGGACACAACATACATTTCCATTTTGTTCTATTAGATGGCGGAAAACGAGCAATGCAATCAATTCAGAGTGGTACAGCCTACACTACCAAAATTCTCCCCACAAATTGACTTTTTGGTTGCGCGTTGATATTCCACACCTTTAATTTTGTGTCGCAAAACGGAAACGTTATAAGTATTGCTTTGGTAAAAAAATACCAGAGTTCAGTTCGGACATGCCGGAGTTCGACGGCGACGTTCGGATAGGCGCTACATGAGAATCCACAAGCTTGTACTTTATGATTGTAATACCAACATGATTATGAAGTTCACAAAGAATACCTTATGAGTTAAACGAAATACTACGGGTAGTACTCCATTTGATTCTTCTCCTACATAAGTACTTCGAAGTATTGATTATCTTAGAAACAGATTATTGTTCGTGCATATTCATATTGCATTCTTGTGGACTAGAGAAGGTGTAAAATCAGATTGCCGATATTTTGTTTACTAAGGCTATCTCCAGGTTGGGCACGACCGAAGATTTATAAGTTCGGCTCTGCAAATTTACGTTTGAATCTTGGTTGCATCAGATGCAGGCAGCATGACTGTCTGCATCGAATGAGCTGGTAATTTCAGCGTGAACGTCTTGGCATCGGTCTGTTTTACACTCACAGTGACGGCTGAGTTATCCCGGTTCATAAATTGGATAACCACATTGTTGTCTGGCGTCACAAACGCAGTACGGTGGAAGTTACTGAGAGTCTTGGTTTTGGGGAATTCAATACGGCGTGAGCCGGCAGGAACGAACTTCGAGAAGTGTCCCATGATGTAGAACATCGGCTGCTTGTAGAACTCAGAACCGTTGACTTCATCCACTAAAATGGGAGCATCGACAAAGTTTTTGGCCCAGTTGGGACCCCCTGTCGTGTCCAGCACCAGGTTCCAATCTGTCCATCCTCCTACAAAATTGTTGATATCTTCGATGATATCGTGGCCGTAATTTTCAGCTCTTGACCAGCTCTTGTCCGCATCCTGAAGTGACGGACCAGCTCCTGTGCCCAACCAACTCGGTAAAAATCCTTCACAAGCTTCAGTAGCGAGCATAAAAACATTTGGAAACTTGTTGTGAAAACTCAAAAGTTTGTCAAAGTCGCCGCCCAAACTGAAGAAGAAGAAGTCCAAATTGCGGTACCAGTGTACACCCAACCCACTGATGTACTTGAGAGCGTCGGTATCTTCAAACGGAGCCAACTCGTCCAAAATTCCAGACTTTTGATCGTCACCAGCGATAATTTTCAGGTTTGGGTGATTTTTCGCCATAGTTGGACCCAAATCAAGTTTGACAAAGTCTCGTTGCACCTCTGCTGTCATACGTAGTGATTGCCACGCAGAAGTCTGTAAAATCGACTTTGTGGGCTCATTCTGCACCGTCATGGCCCAAAAATCAATACCCTCTTTCTTGTATTCATCGAAAAATTTCGAGTAGTACATTGCCAACGAACTCCAATATTCCTCACCAGGTTTTCCTTTTAGTGCACAATTAATCGTTGTATTCTCTGTGGTCATCCAAGCAGGAGGAGCCCACGAAGAAGCAAAAAGTTTCACTTCACGTGACGAAGTCTTCAAAGCACGTTGAATCAGATCAATTTTGTTGGATTTCTTGTCCACATCGATGGAGAATTTCTCCTGAGCAAGGTCTCCGTCATTATCATTGTACGAATAAATACTCGTGGAAAAGTCCGTGGAACCAATCGTGACACGGCCCAACGAATACTGCAATCCTTTCTCGGAGTAGTACTGATCCAACACCATTTGTTGCAGTGTTGCAGACAACTTGTATACATTGATCGCTGCCGCATCCGTGAAGGAACCTCCAAAACCAATCATCGTCTGGTATTGTGTTGAAACATCGATGGTAAACGTCGGGTTGCTCGCAGCTGTGGTGTCGACATCTACCACTTTGTAAGCGAAGCGGTCACCATCTTTGGATGACGTGTAGACACCTACTTGTCCGGGGATGAGACTTGTGAAGTCGTTGGATACAGTATCACATTGAGTGGCATTGCAGACACAAACACCCTTGAGATTCGCTTGGTAGCGAGTGGACCAGCTACTGCAAGCGGCGGAAGCTTCATGGGAAGCGACTATCACGCCAGCTAAGACGCTTAGCAATAGCGATGCGAACATTGAGCGGTAGACCTTGAATTAACCACCAAATTCTTGAACTCGCTTGCGAGATATTCGTCAAATTCCAAAGTGACCATTTCGCGATAAAGATGTGGGTCACTGCCCCATGCAGCGTCCCGGTGTACCTGATCTCTCGGTGCGTAGGATGGCCAGGATGTGCGTCTGGATAAAGTGTGTCATGCCAGTTTCGAGGAATAAGGTGGATGTATCCATACGAAATCTGCAGACGAACAACTCCATAGAGAGGAGTTGTGTCCTTGTGGTGTTCGACGGTGTAGCCTCACGTCGAACACCACAAGGTCACGGACTAAAACGTTAATTTTGATGACGGTACATGGATACAAGTGCAGCTCTCGTTCGTGACAGTCTGATCGGCAGACCGATTGACCTGTTTCTGAAAGATACACTCTGCAACTTGTAGTGCAAGAGGGTCTGCAACTTGCGCTTCTCTACAGTGCAAGTTGTACGTCAACGAGGGTATGATTGCGAAGACAATCCGTGCCGTAATGCTCGAGGCTTTCTAGACAATCTACAAATGCTTGGCTATCAACAACCCGCTCGTAAATACCACTCGTGAAGATCAGTGGCCCCCAGCACGAGAAACTAACAAGAATACGATAGAGATAGCTGCAGAATAAAAGAAAGTATCTACGATAACCTCAGTACAGCAAAGCGAATTGGTACAACCCGAGCTCCACAACCAATAATTAATTTATTATATTATGATATGAAATCCACGTTAATATTGATAAGCCACTGCTAACAGGAGTTTGCCAAACTTTGTTATTGCTGAAACGATGCAATTTGCTGAAGCGAAGCATGTCCAAGCACAATGTGAGCTGGGGAAGCGATACATGTACAATCACAATGAGCTGGTATCTGTGATTGATCTCCACTCGAATTAACATGTACTTAGTACTTTGAAGTAATAAGTAAAAGTAATAAAATTTAATGTACTTTTTCGATCAAAACTTTAATATCAATACGGATCATATTTTTTCAATTAATATTATATGGGCAGTAGTAATGCCAAGCCAATGCGTTTTGAAGGCGTACTATTAGTAGCGTTTTTAATAATATTTCTCAGCCAAGTTTAACTTGATCATTTTCACTGCGAGATCTTCGACAAAAAGATATGTGAGTTAAATTCTTCGCATAGACAGTTATGAACGACTGAAATTAAGCAATCCTTATCGGTGATAAACGACAACGCTTGCGTATTATTCTTTGGTACCGATTACCTAAAACGGAAAAGCATCTCGCAGTCGCTTCATAAAGTTTTCATCTTTGAAGGGTACTTCATCCTTTGATGAGAGCCACACGTTGCCATCCAGAGCTTTTCCGTTGAGAGTTTCACGAGCAGCCACACTAAGTTGATCCCAAGTAATTAGAGCCTGGAACTCGCCATTTGCTTTCGTCAGCTGTAGAGCAGCCTTGCCACCCAAACGACTGAAATACGAATCCAATTTAATGCTCGATCCGTCAATGTACTTGAGCATTGGAGGCGTAGTTTTTCCATATCCAAGACCGGCATACATCGACACTCCTAGAATTGACGAGTTCGTTGACGTGGGGCTGTCCGTCCACACAATTGCGTACTCCCAGTAATGACGATGTCCGGACACGTGGTAACGGCCTTTAGGGAAGTATCAAGCGTACATGATAGCCCATTTCTCGCGGTACCAATCTGAACGCGAGTACACTTGCGAACCCAAAGGAGAACCACGACAATCTCCATCAACAGGACCCGACCATTCCAATCCACCACTTGCAGAACCATTTGCCTGAACGGCGGGGTACGGGTGACATCCGTACGAAATGTGGAGTTGAGGTTTGTACTTGACGGCAGATTTCTGTGAATCGGTGATCGGTTCTGGCTGATCGAACGGCTGCACTTGATCGTGATTCACTCTACTCACTTTGGCAGTAGCAATTGAGAGGGATGCAATTGCAGCGACGAGAAATACACGGAGGTTCATCTTGGAAAACTTTGACTAGAGGAACGAAAGATGTGCGTCCGAGGTGGTAAATCGAGAAGTGAGAAGATGAAGATCTCAAATCTCTTCCTCGTAGACAACATTGGTGGTGACCGCAACGTGTTCGACCACCGGCTCACGGTTTCACAAGTCGAAGGACAAGAATATTGTACAGTGTAGATGTAGTCTGCTTATTGGGTAATGTAGGCTGTGGATCTGATCGGTCTGGTGACCGTAAGAAAACCTGCGATTATCGAGATAGAGCCGGCAGATACATTCAAATCGTTTCTCATGCATCCTTGCCTGACTTTCAGACATCCAAACGTCTCCAAGGTCTCACCACAGCCAACACGCTGCAACTTGCAGTCCCTTGAAACGCGCCAAATAGCAGAGGTAACTCAAGTTCGATGCTCAAGAAGATACCGTGATTCATGGTACGTTTGTCCGTACATGTACCCTCGTATCTGATCTAGTCTAAGTTCGCTCTGCAAGACAAATTGTCACAGACAACTCAAATATTATAATCTCACACCTGAAAACTTTGTGGCACCCACCCCACAGCAACAAGCTTCATGAAGATGCTTATGTGGTTTATCGATTTTGTCGGTAAGATGAACTCCATTTTCATTCCAGCATCTACTTTAGATAGTAGTAAATTACTATTAGAAATGTACTACTAGTAATGTTGACGGTGCATCAGGTGGTTACGTGTAGGAAGTACCCTGCGTCTTAGAACGGATAACCATCATTGAGTTTATCCGTAAATTCATCGTCTTTCAATGGCATCACAACATTCGAGAATGACCATTTCGAATTGAAGTCGAACTCGCTTAGAGATTTACGTGCTTCGTCCGTGAGTTGTTCCCATGTGATGAGGTCTTGTGTTTCTCCTTCCTTTGTCGTCAGCTGTAGAGTTTGTTTCCCCGTCAAAAGACTCGAATACGAGTCAAACTTGATTGTCGTACCGTCCGACACAAATTTTGAATCTGGAGGGGCTTCCTTTTCGTGACCAATGTTAGCAGACATTGATACGCCTAGGATTGTCGAGGTGTCAGGATTCGGGCTGTCCGTCCAGACAATCGCATACAACCACAAATAACGATGACCGGAACCCAAGTTTATTTGATATTCACTTCCCTTGGGGAAGAACCAAGTGTACATGATCGCCCACTTGCCCTTGTACCAGTCTGAACGGGAGTAAACTTGAGAACCGAAACCTGGGCCTTCGCAGTCTCCGTCCGACCAACCACTCCATTTGAGGCCACCACTAATCGCACCATCAGCTTGAACTGCGGGATACGGGTGACATCCGTTCGAGATATATAGGTGGGGCTTGTACTTCACTGCAGATTTTTCGGAATCCGTAGTTGGTTCCGGTTGGGGAAATGGTTGTACTTCGTCGTGCTTTATCTTTTGAATATCGCCATTAGCAACCGCAAGTATGACAATTGCAACGAGAAGAGAAATGCCGAAATTCATCACCGAAGGAAACGCTCTCGTCGTCTACTGGAGATGTGTGCTTGTTGTGGATAGTTGGAAAGTGAGGCAATGGTGCACTGAAGCGGCAACATGTTACTGCGTTCTGTATGATCAAAGGATAAGTGTCGGTTTGTTTAGCAAATCTACTACTAGTTTCCGCGTATTCATCCATGCCATGGGTCAACATCATCAAACGGATAGACTACCTTGTTGCAGAACACGATCCGTACTGTTAAATTTCGTACTTCAGTATGTACATGTACATGTGAATGTAGTTGTCATCTGTTGATTTTGAAGGGTACTTGTTCTTGTACTATTGATGGTATTATGTTGAAATCCTTTCTCTAGAGGTAAACGACTAACTCACGCCTTTATTGCTTGAATGGAAGTTTGAAATACGTAAAAACATATACGTAAAGCAAAATTATTTAATTGCCAATATTAAAATGGATAATTCTTCTCTAGTTTTTCCTCAAAAACATCGTCCAGCATCGGAACTACAACTTTTCTGAAAGACCAGTCGACACCAAAGTCAGTATCAGTTAATCCAGTCCGTGCTTCATCCGTAAGTTGTTCCCATGTGATGAGATCTTGAGTTTCGAAACGCGTCAAAAGCTGAGGTAACTCAAGTTCGATGCTCAAGAAGATATCGTGATTCATGGTATACGTATCCTCGTACCTGATCTTGTATTTTCGCTATGTCAACTCGATCCTTATACCTGGTAATCTCGCACTGAAAACTCTGTAGCACCCCCCTAACAACAATACGAAGATTAATGAAGTTGTTTATGTGAAATTATCGGTTGTGTATCGACATTTCAATCGGACGAACCCCATTATTCATTTCTGTGACTTAGAACGGATAAGCTTTTTTGAGTTTCTTCGTAAATTCTTCGTCTTTCAATGGCATCACAACCTTGGAGAATGACCATTTCGATTCGAAGTCGAACTCATTTAGATTATTACGTGCTTCGTCCGTGAGTTGTTCCCATGTGATGAGGTCTTGTGTTTCTCCTTCCGTTTTCGTCAACTGAAGAGCTTGTTTCCCCATCAAAATACTCAAATATGAGTCAAACTTGATTGTTGTGCCGTCCGACACAAATTTTGAATCTGGAGGGGCTTCCTTTTCGTGACCAATGTTAGCAGACATTGATACTCCTAGAATTGTCGAGTTATCAGGATTCGGGCTGTCCGTCCAGACAATCGCGTACAACCACAAATAACGATGACCGGTATCCAAGTTCGTTTGATATTGTTCCCCCTTAGGGAAGAACCAAGTGTACATGGTCGCCCACTTGCCCTTGTACCAGTCTGAACGGGAATAAACTTGAGAACCGAGACTAGAGCCTTCGCAGTCTCCGTCGGCCCAACCACTCCATTCGAGACCACCACTAATCGAACCATCGGCTTGAACTGCGGGATATGGGTGACATCCATGCGAAATATGTAGCTGGGGCTTGAACTTCACTGCAGATTTTTCGGAATCCGTAGTTGGTTCCGGTTGGGGAAATGGTTTTACTTGGTCGTGGTTAATCTTTTTAATGTCGGCATTAGCAACCGCAAGTAAAACAATGACAGCGAGAAGAGAAACACTGAAAATCATTGCTCGTGGTTTTCAGGAGATGTGTGGCTTTTGCGGATAATTGGCAAGTGAGGCATTGGTGCTCTGAAGCTGCAGAAGATCAAATGGATAAGTGTCAGCAGTGCTCAGCACAGGAATTTGTCCTGCAAATCCACGACTTAGTTTCTGCCGTATTCATCCATTCGCTCATCCAGCGGATATAATCTGGTTTTCCATCACGTTTTTCCGTCGAGTACATTTGCTAAACTTGAATATCCGCCAAAGAGTTGAAATTCATATCGTCACAACACATAATACGTATTGATGCTTATTGTGATGGAAGGTTCGCTTTGTTGAATGAAGCAACTTTTACTTACAACATTAAAACGGATAATTCTTCTCTAGTTTTTCCTCAAAAACATCATCCAGCATTGGAACCACAACTTTTCTGAAAGACCAGTCGACACCAAAGTCAGTATCAGTTAATCCAGTCCGTGCTTCATCCGTAAGTTGTTCCCACGTGATGAGATCTTGAGTTTCGCCTTCTTTCTTCGTCAATTGGACACCTTGTTTGCTGCCCCAAAAACTCTTGTACGATTCGAACTTGACTGTGGTGTTATCAATAACATACTTCGACTTGGGAGGGGTAGCTTTATCGTAGCCCACACCTGCGGACATCGACACACCTTGGATGGTCGAGTTGTCTGGATTCGGATTGTCCGTCCAAACGATACCGTACGACCAGAAGTGGCGATGACCATATCGATACTTGGAAATGTACTGTCGGCCTTTGGGGAAGTACCAGGCATACATGATAGCCCATTTGCCCTTGTACCAGTCCGAGCGTGAATAAACTTGGGAACCCAATTCGGAGCCCTTGCAATCGCCATTGGACCAACCGGACCACTTCAAACCGGAACTAACTGCCCCATCCTCTTGAACTGCTGGGTACGGGTGACATCCGTACGAAATGCGAAGTTGGGGCTTGTACTTAATTGCAGATTTTTCAGAGTCGGTAGTAGGTTCCACCTGAGCGAATGGCTTAACCTCGTCGTGGTCGACCTCTGCAACATCGGCGTGAACGACAACGAGTGAAGCGATTGCTCCGAAGATAAATGTACGGAGGTTCATCGTCGGCGAGGATAGTTGAGAAATGAGGTATTTTGAGGCCACCATCAGTGCTGAGCGGAGGTCATTGGTTGTGCAAGGACAAAGAACGTTTCTGCTGGGCCAAATGCTTGGGTGGAGGATTTGCAGGTTCAGCTGTCGAGATTCCGAGTCAAACTGAGTGAGACGCGAGTTTTTCAAGGCGAGAGTCGGATTCTGATCCGTTCTGGTTAGTCAAGGTCTTGGAAAAACTGGTTATGGTACGTTCTGACGTGCTTTTCATGCAGTCATCCGTGCTGTACACGCGGGTTGCAAGTACTGATTGGTGTTGAAATTATTCATTAACCATGGAGAGTTTACCCACACTTTCATGACCTCAGTTCATCCTATTGATTGTCTTTAAAGTTGGTCAAAATTTGTAGGTGGAACCTTCAGATATGAACTGCTTCACCTTCTAACAAATGCACAAGTAAAACCCAAAAGAACATGCGTAATAACCTGGAAAGTTAAACTTGTAATACCTGCAACTGTATTTGAAGACAGTAAACTGCCCAAGCATAGTATGGAATGTTAAAACTCGAAGAGTTCCGTGTGCACGTCAAATTGCACCTTCATCTCTTTCGAAAGTGTCAAGCTCGCTTTCAATACTGTTTGAACCATGGACATCGGACCACATACCAGAACAGCTACACGTTCCTTGCCATCTTTCTTCGCCTGCTCTCCCAAATTGCGTAAAATCACGATAATGTCTGGTCTTGTACCGTACCGGAGGCAATTTCCGAGCTGTTGGTCCACTTCAACATCTCTTTCAGCTCTCGTCAAATAAATTTCGCTACGAAACACGCTATTAGCGTCGTCATGGATCATAATGCGAGGAAAATACCCTGTAGGACACGCTTCATCATTCGGCACGATATTATCAAGTAGCGCGTTCATAACGACTTGGTTCGGTAGTGTCCAAGCAAAATGGACCAACTTAATCTTTGAACGACCTAGCGTGTATCGTTCATAATGAAGCCAATTGAGGATTGAACGCATTGGGGTCACACCAATACCGCCAGCCAAGAGAGCGAAGTGAGAATATATCTCGGGGTTGGCAATATCGATAGATACTTTACCGTAAGGTCCATCCACCAGCATATCAAACTGAGTACCATCGTTTTTCTGAGCAGCTTCGAAGACTTTCTTCGTCCAGTCTCCTGACACTTTGATGTAGAAAACCACAATGTCTTCATACGATGACGACGAAATAGTGAATGGATGCCACTGTAACTTGGAAATGCTCGGAATACATAGGAACACGTATTGACCTGCTTCAAATTCAAATGTTTCTTTTGTATCTTCACGAACACGTGGAAAACTCACACTGATAATATTGCCAGGTAACACAGCAACTGACACTTGATCACTTGCAATGACGCCCATACCAGTGCTTGTGTTATGATTTGAGTTCATACTTGTGTTTTCCGAGTTTTTCTTCTTGAAAATAGTGCCTTGTTTGTAGATTTTCGTGCGGTACACCAATCGAAACACCATGTCAATGATCCAAGGCGCAATACCGACCAACGCGAGTGCTGCACCATGTGCCACCCCAGCAATAACCACAACGACGAACAATATCCAATGAGTCTTGATGAAAACCTCGAAGAACCGTCGACGGATAAAGTTTAGCGACATAGCATAAAGCAGCACCATGGCCACAAACGTGATAGTGCCTGTAGTTACCTTGCTGTCTTGGCCCTGTTCATCTCCATGGTGGTGAGCCAACAAATACGCCAAGCCGTGCAATGCCGACAACGCAATGGTTGTGTAGGCGAACAATTTGTGGTAGAACAGTGCTCTCTCGAACGAAATACCGCTGAGTTCCAAAAGCAGCACATTGTTCCTAATAGCGAAGAAGAAGACCAGTAATAGTCCCAATGAAGCGATGGTCCCAGATCCTCCCACCGATCGAGTTGCTGCTAAAATAATATTGATGATGACTAGAATTATGACGACGGGAAGAGTGAGCACGAGGTCTCCTGTCTTGACGTCGAAGTTGGTAGTAAGGAGTGGAATGGGGACCGAAAAGAATCGACGGGATAGGGACCAACGCAGAACCATCCACGACCGAAGAAGGGTCTGCATACAACTTGGAAGACAGGAATGGTGTGCTTTGGACTGCCATGACTCTACTTGGTTGGGTGCAGAAGCAACATAAGCGTTTGGAGTGTAAACTTCTGCGAAATTGCTCGACTTGGGTGAAACATCCATATTCGAGAAGTTGAGTACTTGTCTTGAGCTGGACGATTCAGAAGTGGCGACGTATGGACAGTCACCGCTGGACACGCGGAATAGTGAAGTTATCCATCTGCTGAGACGGTGCATGGCGTCATCAAACGATAATTTTAAATGCAATAGTGAGATCGGAATAGAGGTACAATATAAGGTTTCGGGTGGTTTAAGCTGACGTTGATTAGTTGTAGTAGTGAAAGGTAAATACCACTCAGCATAAGTATTTGTAGTTTGATAATATATGCTGGTTAGACCCACTTGACTTCAACTTTGTCACTGCAACGCGACCACCAAAATCAGAATACGTGGACCACTCATAGATCATTTTTGCGATCTTGTAGGGTCATGCTGCGACTTGTGACGATCTTTTTGTTCCTTCCCACGTATGTGCTTCAACTCGCTTCATCCGTTGATATCAATGGCTGGTATCCATGCACGTTAACGGACGTACCGTATCAAACATTTCTGAGTGCTGTCAGCTTCGAGTGTAGGCACCTTTGTGTCATTCTGGAGTCTGCAATAGTTCCAAAACCATTGAATTGTTCATCAAGAGAAAACTGGCAATTGCAACGACAAATGAAGAACCAACTATTCATAAAAGTGTGTGGTTCTTGGCAGGTGGACCGGGAGCATCGTCTTCTATTAGTATGTGAAAACTTCTTGTCATATTTAAAAGTCTAACTTATGCTATGTTTTTGTTTTCTGCGTTAGTGGAAATGTCGATGTTGTCAATTTATTTCCTGTCCAATAATTCGGTGGATGTGTATACTGTCGACCATCGAGGAACGGGTCGAAGTTCGGGTTTGGAATGTGTTGCAGCTCAAGCAACAGCTGCAGACAGTCCTGGAGGAACCAAATTGACGTTGGAAGAACTGCCATACTGTGTGAAGGATGTTTTACACGAGATTGAAGGACATACAGAAGCGTTTTCAGTGACATCGGCAGCTCACGATCTGGTTTATCTGCTTGATTTACTTGGAGATGCTGATGAGAGTTCTGGGGTGGATGAGGTGTACCTTTATGGTTCGAGCTATGGGACGTATTTGGTGGAGCGTGTCATGCATTTGGCACCGACACAAGTGAAGGGGTATATTCTGGATGGGGCAGTCTCGGAAGCAGGACCTACTCCTGATACGAGGTTGTATTTTTCACATTGGGATCAGAACACGTTGGCACCTTCACGACGATTTTTCGAGCTCTGTGTGAAGCAACAAGGAACATGACCACTTCAGCTACATGTTGATGAGGATGAAGATGTCTTGGCGGTAGTGTTGGACATCTACGAAGAAATCGACAAGATGAAGAACGATTGTGCGCAGGAATGGATGCAGCTCACGGGGATTGAGACCCCGTCACTAGCCTTGCGGCCGTTATTAGGACTCCTGGTACGAGATTCCTCCACTCACACACTGGTCCCGTCGATACTAGGACGAATGCATCGATGCAGTAGCAAAGACCGACAAGAACTAGGACTGGTGCTGGGCCCACTACTGCAACAAATGATTCAGAATGCAGGAGGAACCACTGCTCTGGAGAATTCAAAAGTTACAACAAGTCCAAAGGGTTCGCTTGAGCTATTGGAAAATGCACAATTAACCACATCAGCCGTATCATCGATTGATACGCTCGAATACTTATTGATTTCGTATTCGGAGCTATGGGCCAAGCCGTCCCCAACTGAGATAGAGATTGGGGAACTTTACATGAACGGAGTGTTTTCTTTAGGCTTCGCGACGCTATCGCAGTATTGTCTTCTATCTGGAAATTTGGATCCAACACTGGACGATAGAGATCCTGCGTGTAGTCATCTATCTCAAGATCTAGATGACATTAGTGGGCTCAATATTTCTCAAAGCTTCACGTACGATGTGGACGAATTTTACAACAATACTGCATCTGTACCCCCAAATACGACCTTGCTTATTATTAACGGAGGGCTTGACTTCCAGACTCCATGGGAATTTGGTCGGTACCAGTTCGAATCAACAGCTTTGAGTGACCCTGAAACGAGTCGAAAGATGCTGGTTGAGTACGAATTTGGGGCTCATGTTTGTGGACTTGCAACTACTACTGACGATGATGATACGATGTGTGGACCTAGCATCGTGGCGTCTTTTATCTCGAATAATGGAAACCCCGATGCTATCGATACGTCGTGCATGGCAGATTTACCAGAACTTTTACTCACTGATGACGATTTTTCTGTGCTGGTCGAAAGGATTATCGAAGCCGAACGTGAAGAAATGCTGGAAGGTGGCTTTGGGTTTGAGAGAACCAAGTAGACACGTACTGGTACTTGAAAACATCCACTACCTATACCTAAGTACTTGACTTTTGAAGAGTGATGGTAGTTGAAGTGGATTATCCAATGGCATAACCTGAACATATGCATTGTGGTACATAAGGATGGGACCAACAAATAAGTGACTCCCCCATTGATGAACGTCCGCTGTCGCTATTCCAAGGCAGCGTGAGTGAGTGGAGTGATATGAGAAGTCAATGCTTTCAACTTTTTTTTATTAATTTCTTAGTTTCTTACTTCAAACACAAACTGTTTACTTAGTTATTAGCGTGTATACGTCGTGTGCCACGGAAGAACATAAGTGCACCTACCACGAACTTTCGCTTCAAAACTGTTTTTATCAATTCATAATCGACTATAGTGTTTGGGACACCAAGTTTGTTTACTATTCTGTTCCAGTAGTACGGTAACGCTGATTTAATTATTGTATTTCAAATGACAAATTCACGCCCTTCGATAGTAACATGGTATGTCCACAACAGATCAATTCACAAATTAACATGTAAATTCATTCCTTTTCAGAAGCTTAGAGTTTGCAATGGCTACCCAGATCGCTGTTAACGACCCTATTCGCATCTTTGAGATTGCCTAACAACTGGAGTAACGGAGTGAGCATATCTGCCTCATAGTATACACTAGCGAAATGTGAATTCATCTCGTCCCATTCAAAGCCCACAATTGTTGGGATCACAAGCTTTTGACCCAAAATTTTCGTTGCAAATAATGGCCATGAAGGTTCCCCGTCGTTGAATTCGAGAAGATACTTCCGTATCATTTTGGCAGTAATAATGCTCATGTTGTCCATGTGAGCAATCTGTAGTCCTCCTGGTCCACACTCTAAACTTGTGAGTTGTGTCTCGGTATGTTCATGGCGCTGAGAAATAAACTTCCAGTCTTCAAACATGGCATTTACACCTTGTCGATCTCCATTGAAGGCGACATCAGGACTCATCACTGCTTGAAGAAAACTCTTCTGCACACTATTTGCATCCATAGGGAATGTCGTTGTGGTGCCACCAGGCTTCATGACCAATGTAGGAGGCTTGTAGCCGTAGCGGAACAGGCGAACATACTCGACCACCATTCTCCACGAGGTGTCGCTACTCAAACCGTACAAAGGTGTAGATAACATACGTTGTTTATTGAGCTGGTCGATCTCTGCTTTCAACTGAATGATCGAGTCCGTCAACGCGATGGCTTTGTCGTT
>NBNE01000629.1:0-19302 GCA_002215365.1 Phytophthora megakarya
TTTAAGTGGGCAGGACGTGATCCGATGGACGACTGCTCCATGCTGTGGCTCGAGACGTGGGGGCTCACGAGCTTCTCCCGCGCTGCAGTGGCGTGTCTGGCGGTGTTCGTATTGGCTGCGCTGTCCCAGTTCCTGACCACGACCAACGGCTGCCAACTGCATCAATCCAAGAAGTTCGCCAAGCGCCGACTCGCCACGCCAACAACTCCAACCGATTCGACGTTCTACGACCCGGAACTGGGTGGCGGCTGTGCGAAGACTTGCAAGCACGCGCTGGCAGAGGAGTCAGCGGTGCATCCGGAGCGAGAGCTGCTGCAGCGACTGGATGCGAAGGCCACGACGCTGTCCACAGCAGAGAGAACGCAGCCGACGGCAGCCTCGTTGGCTGGGAGAACGGAGCCAACGTCTGTGAAGGTGGGCAACTGGACCCATCTGGGCGACTCGTTGATGCGCGGCGTGAGGATCTTTCTCGCGTATCTGCTCATGCTCGTGGTCATGACGTACGACTTGACGTTGATCACCAGCATCGTGCTGGGATTCATGACCAGCTTCTTCGTGTTCGGCAAGGACACGGCCAAAGTGCCTGTGTCTGCAGATCCGTGCTGCTCGTAGGCAGGAACTTGGTCTTTGTCGACGTATTTCAATCCTAATTTACTCTATTTGCCATCACACGGAGGAAACAATTGTCGTGTATTCTGCGTGGTTAGATAAGCCTCTGTCGAGCTCTTTTGTGCGCATGCCACGCAATTACGGGCACTTCGTTGGGTTTCAAAGCCACTTCCGTGCACACCTCCGCCTTCTTACTGCTTCTTAACCGCGCTGGCGTCGAAGTCCTTGGGGAGGATGTCGTCGCTGATGCCACGCGTCACAATGTCCTTGAACAACGCAGCAGCGTTCGGGATGTCCAGCGCCACATCGTCCAGTACGAGTTTGAAGCGCTCAAAGCCCTTAATCAACTGGCCCGTGGACACCACCTCGTGGGAGACTAGGTAGGCGAGCAGCGAAGCCATCGCCGCACTGTTGGCCTCACCGCCTTCTTCAAGCGAGTTGGTGATGCCACGTTTGACCACCTCGTGGTGGAAGTGCGGCACATTCAGCTCGCGAACACAACGCGCAGCCTCCTCGAGGTCGCGCGACAACAAGTACTCCTTGGTAAGCTGGTCAATGGCCACCTTGAGCTCTTCAACCGGGCGGCCATCGCCAGGTCCCCAAGCCTTCTCCATTCGTGCAGTGGCGTGGTTGATACTCAGCTTCTTGATCGCCTCCGACGCAATCTCGGGGGCGTATCGTGCAATGAACGGATCCTCCAGGAAGCTGGGCGGCAGGATCTCGTCCACCACTGCACGAGCGCAAAAGATCGCCAACATGTTTTTGGCCGTGGGGATGTCAATCTGCAAGTCGCCCGCCAACAGAAGCACGCGACGGAAGCCCATGAGCACCTGTCCTGCCGTCAGTCCATCCAGGTACAACGCCGAGAGCAGACGCGACGCCAACTCGCGCTCCTTGTCGTTCTTGTCCATAGCCATCGTGATGGCACGCTTGACCACTTCGTAGTTGAACTCAGGCTCGTCCAGGTCGTTGAGCGAGCTCAACACCTCGTCTGCGTCTCCACTGGTGAAGTATTCCTCCAAGATCTCAATCATGCGCTTCTTAATCTCCGGCGGAGGGTTGAGGGCCAACTCCTTGGCCGCCAACTCGTCCGGCTCGAGCGTCGGAGTCGTCTTCGTGGGCGAACCCGCGACGGTGGACACGAGCACCACGTTCTCCTCCGCCTCACTGTCGTAGTTAGGGTCGTTCAGGTCCGCTGGAACGGCTCGCGGGATCTCCGTCACCTTCCAGGACGCCTTCTGGCCGCCGCCCATGCGTTTCCCAGCGTCGCGCGACTTGCTGCGCTCCTTGCGGGGCGGCAGCGGCTTGTCACCGCCACCACCACCACTGCTTGTGGGTGGAGTCGCTGTGGGCTGCACCAGAACTTCCTCCATGGCGGTCACCGTCTCTGAGAATAAAATAAAATATGTAAATGAATAAAAATAATGAAGGGGTTTGATAAGTTGCACGCACCTTCTGGAGCGGCAGACATGGTGGAAAACTGCGGGGAAAGTGGGGGGCAGGAGAGGACGAGGGGAGAGAGAAGACGACGACAGGGAGTTGACTGGCGTCGGGTTGCTCTGCTTCCGGTGTCCTTCCTCCGGGCTTACTGCTTCTTGCTTCTTGAGCTTTTGCTTTGGATACTGAAGGGGGTGATGATGGTAACTGCTCTGCTTCCGGTGTCCTTCCTCCGGGCTTACTGCTTCTTGAGCTTTTGCTTTGGATACTGAAGGGGGTGATGATGGTAAAAATAAGCAGCTACGTTTGACTAGGAGTTTGTATGCTTCACAAACTTCAACATTGTCACTATGGCGAATAAATATGCTCACTCGAGAGAGTGACGTGTCTGCAACTTTTTGTTGCTGCAACTTGCTTTTTGCTTGCATGTGAATTGTTGTTACCTTCTTGTTGGCATTTCGGTCAATTGGTCGAGCATTGAATGGATTTCGGTGGATGGTTTGGCTAATGGCTTTGGGTATTTCATCTTTGGCAATTTGCTGATTCGCATTGTTTTTCTCTTCGATGTCCTCATTTTGGCTCTCCTCTGGTTCTCTGGTTTGTTGTTCGGCAGAACAGGTTACTCATTCACGTCAATAGGATACTCAACGCTCACACCAACACGCACACTCAACACCCACGAGACGCAACATACAAGGACGGACATCTAACTGCTCTCGTCTCCCTCTCGCTAACGTCGATTCGGTCGCTTCAGCCTCGTTCCCTTAGATGGCGGTGCATGCCGGTTGCACTGAAATGAACTAGGAGTAGAACGTCGAGCGGTCTACCTCAGGCAATGACTCCATGCAGCCATGACAACTCGTGGCGTACGAATCGTTTGCTGTGAAGCAACTGGGAGTAAACAACGATAAAAGTTAATACATGAACAACTGACACAGTGATCAAGTCAAACCCTTAGTATGGTACTCACAGCGAACACAACCACGATTCCGTCCCGATCTTAATGTTGCTGGGTCCATACACGCGCTTTCGGCTGCACTTTTCACACTTCGCATTCCATATACTAACGTCCGTCCGACACTGTGTTCCCGTGCATTTCCAAGTATCTCTCACAGTCTGAAATTGCACCGTCAGAATACGCTGTGTATGAGCATCCATTAGGCGCACACGTATCATCGAGTTCTTGACATTTTTCACTGTACACCAAACAACGCATGAGTACTTCAACACACTAGTAACAGAACTTCCCATCACTTACAGTTGAGTTCTTCAACAGCTTCCTGAGCACCTTCCTCCGTATTGAAAGTAACACACGCATCACCACGCCCGAGGTGATTGCGCTGGCACGGAAAAATGTCAATAGCTGGAAACCGGGTGTCGGGATCGACCTTCAGTTCATATCCAATGCCAAGACACACAATCAGTACCGGTAACTAACCCTGCAAGAGCAATCCAGTTATCTACTCACCGCAACACCGAAACGTGCGAAATCTTCCCCAATCTGCTCGGCGCACACTGTCGGGTTAAAACCCGTCACATACACCTGCCTCACCAGTAGGGATTCATCCACAGGAACATTATCCAGGTCGAACCGAATATCTTCAACTTCCTTCATCAAACCATTTCCGTCGTCATCCGAATCGGAGATGAACATATTATCGCCATCATCGTCAAATGTTGCCAAGGTCCCTGGTGAAGGTTCCGCGTAAGGCGATATTTTCTGCTTATCAGTGTCTCCAATTTTACCGTTTTGGCAAACTTCGCCCATCTCTGGCGGATCAACCTTCTTGTTAAAGTCTTGGATATCAGGAGAACGAGATTCTCGCCTTCCATTAGCGGGCTGGTCACGGCCACGACCATTTGAAGATGAATGCTCTGAACGGCGATAATCACGCTCAGCCGACCTCTCTCGTGACCGGGACTTTGAGCGCGATCGACGGCGAGGACGACTTTTGCTATAGTCTCGATTTCGAGGGCTTGGCGAGCGAGATCTGGAACGGGATGACCCTCTGCGTCTGCGATCATCACGTCTATCGTAACGATTACGATCTTTTGGAGGTGGCGATAACGATCGTCTCCTTTTTCGACTGTCATCGTGCCTATTGCTGGAATGTTCACGTCCACGACGTCCATGTGAAGGTGAGTCATACTTACTTGATGTGGTTTGTGGTCCATAGTAACTTGGCCCAGAATTTTTGTTCGACGACCCTGAGTTCTTCTTTCGTCTCTTGTTTGAGCCCATACCCGATGCGTTCCTAGATCCATAGTCGTTTGCTTTGGACGGTGTTACTCCATTCCGCGTAGGCTTTTCCACCTGCTGTACTTGCCTTTTCTTCTTAGGAATTGGAACTTTGTCCCAATCCGTATCCTGCAGCCGGCTCTTAACCATTGGGGTGCCATTTCGAGCTGCTTCTTCCTGCATTTTCTTAAAGCGACTGGGGCGTTTGAACCCCGCCCCATCGCGAATATCGCTAGCACTCTCCTGCCCTTCCATGTGCAGCGCATCATAAATACTTATTTGAGGCTCTCGTCTGTATCCATCTTGAGGTGTGTTCTTACTGTTCACTTGCAATGGTTGTCCATTTGACACCACTGTAGAATTTTGCACAGTTGAGTTAAGTCTCCCGCCTCCACCGAAACGAGATTTTGGAACATTTCGGGATTTTTCCGCTGGAAAAGTAGGAGCATCCTCTGTTTTCTTAGCCCCAGCATAAGCAAGGTATCTACCCGACGGCTGCTCCTCTGTCGCTTTGGACATTTCCTTTCTCAGGATGGTCAAAGGCACGTCGTCGAGGTCATTTGAGGTACCCTTGTTGGGAGTTGGCACCATCGTGTAGTGCTTTTTTGGCTGTTGTTTGGCTCCAGGAACATCCTCTGGATTCAACATTTTAGTACTCCGCCTCGTCACAGGATGTTTACCCTTCATAGTAGTCGTTGTGGCGATTGGTTTTTTGCTCGGACGAAGTCCGTTGGAACCAACTGGAGACTTCGTTGGATTGACGTGTGTTTTCTTGTGTTCAGTTGTCGATCTACCAGCATCGTTATTTCCTGTCTTAGCGTGAGTCTCGTCATAGTTGTGCACAGGCAATGGTTTCGGGGCAGTAGATGTAGTAGTCTTGGACTTGGGCTTTAACTGAAGCGGCTTGAAATCAAAGAATTGCTGCACTCCAGCCTTCGAAGCGTCTACTTTATCTTCGTTCTTGTCACTTCGCTGTTTTTCCTTTGAGTTCCCATTGCTATCGCTTTCAGACGTTGTTTTCTCTTCAGATTTTGCGTCATCGCTCTTGGTCGAGATATCGTCCTTCTGGGTACCTGTTCCAACCTTGCTAACGCTCACAGGTTTGCCTCCAGAGTCGCTATCATCGCTATAGTCGAGACCAAGGTCATCGGCGTCCGGTTCATCGTCAAGTATTTCAGTTTCAGCTTCTGATACATCTTCATCGCTCGCCCCTGTGCTATGCTGCACGTCGTTGATTGTACTGTCCACCATCCGTGGCGTATCAATTGTTAATGACGTCTCCTTCTCTGTTGGAGTGACATCTTCGTCATTATTGTTATCATTCTCAAGTGACAAGTCTTCTCCCTCAAAATCAACTGTCCCCGCATCCGAAAGATCTCCATCGTTATCGTCCACAGTCACGACTGCAGGTTCAAGAATGACGCCGCTGCTGGAAGTTTTTTCAGAGAAAGTTCCTGCATTCGCTTGTGAAACCTGAGTTTTCTGCATCCGAGTCGGATTATCGTCGCTTTGGAGTATACTTTGCGGACTTTTGAAGTTTTTCGGAGCCTTTAATCGCAAGATGGTTGACTCCACCGCCATTTCAGACTTCTTCGGTTCGACGCCGCTGCTGGAAGTTTTTTCAGAGGAAGTTCCTGCATTCGCTTGTGAAACCTGCGTTTTCTGCATCCGAGTCGGATTATCGTCGTTTTGGAGTATATTTTGCGGACTTTTGAAGTTTTTCGGAACCTTTAATCGCAAGATGGTTGACTCCACCGCCATTTCAGACTTCTTCGTATCTTTATGGTCAACATGGCTAGTCGATACCGGAAGGTCCGCTGTTTTTAAAGTACCGCCCTTGTCACTATCTCCTGTTTCATCACCACTGGAAGCAAGGTCAATTGGATGGCCAGAGTTGCCTGTTGCTTCGTCATCCGATTCTTCTATAGGTGCGCTCTTGGTCCTAGCTTCGCTCTTTGCAGCAGAAGGTTGTGGTTCGTCTACTTTGTCTTGCGAAGGTGTGGCATTAGTAGGAGAATCATGCTGAGTCACTTTTTTCGTAACTGTTGGTTTTCGTGACCGTGTTTTCTTCTTCTTTGTTGTTGCCTCTTCCTGGCGTAATCGTTTCCTCTTGCGCCTAACTGGTTGCTTTTTGTCCTCATCACTATCGAGATAGTCGTCACTCAAAAGATCCACCACTTCAGGCTCATCGGGTTCAGGAACCTCGTCCTCCTCCGCTGGCGAATAGTCACTGCTGAAATCATCTGCACTCTCACTCTCACTACCACGTGTAATCTGCTTGACCCGCAACAAAGCCTGCTTCTGTTCCTCCTCTGTCATACCGTATCGATGCGTATGCTTTCGTTTCCGTCGCATGTTTTCCTTTCGTCGGATCACTTCCGGATCACGATAGCCTGACACCCAACTCAACATCTCCGCTTCAACATCATCAGGTTTCTTAGTCGCTGGTGCTTCTGCTGTTTTCTTATGTGGAGCTTGTGGGCTCTTGGATGATACTTGTTGGAAATACTTGGATTGCTCGGCAGCTCCAGTTTTCTTGGTCTGTGTCGCTCCACCCCTGCTATTTCCACCAAAGTTGTTGATTAAATGTGGCGGTGTGCTCTCCTCAGTCTTGCCCTCTTCATGATCCGACTGGTGCAAGTGCGTCACGTCCACAGACAACTCTTCCATCAGCGCATTAACCGACGCGTCATCTCCCAACGTAGTTGAAGTTTTCGGATCCAACTGTGACATAGGCACCGCTTTGGTCTTGGGCTTCAACATTGGCGACTTCAAGTTCGACGGCATGGCCAGCGGCTTCAGCAGGTCTCCCGCACTGGGCATCCTGGTCTCCACGGGCGTGACGAGCTCCACCGGCGGCGCGGCCGTGATCTTGGCCGCCTCTGCTTCCAGCAGCGCGTTCATATCCGAGACATCCACGTCTCCCAGAAAGTCCAGCGCCGTGTCGTCCTCGTCATCACTGGTGACTGCGCTCTGCAGCGACTGCTGATGGTCCTTGAAGCCGATGTGCGCCTTGACGCTCGCCAAGAGCCGCTGCTGCTCGTGCTGCTTGTCCCTGCGGCTGGCAGCGAGCCACTGACGCGCACGCAGCAGCTCGCTCTCCCAAAGCGCCGCCACGCTGTCGCCCATGCAATCTTCCGCCTTCGAGTGTGCGCGAGAGTGCGGAATGCAGAGTGAAGGTCGCTGGCTGAGTGCGCACTCTGGAAATATGGGCGCGCACGTTGCCTTGGCTTGCGGCTGATTCCCGTTGTGAAAAGCTACTTGGTCTTAGAGTGGCCAAAGGAAACACGCTAGGATTGGTTGAAAAGATCGCAATAGTGGGCAGTAATTGGTTCGAAAGCAGGATGCGTGCACCACACCAGTTGATGAGCTTTTCGACCAATCGCAAGACATTACTTCAATGGCGGAAGAGCAGCAACACGCAGACTCGACAGACATGGTGAAGCTGCGCGGCTACGACTTCTACCGCGCCATCGGATCGCCCAAGCGCATTGTGGCACCTATGGTGAGCTTCTGCAGTCAATTGTCTATCCTTCCGTGTGAAAACGGTTGAAATCTGCTGCGTAACGCCATCGCAACACGCAGTTGAAGCCATTCAGGATGCTGACTTACTATTATGCTGTTCTCAGGTGGACCAATCCGAGCTGGCCTTCCGCATGCTGTGCAGGAAGCTCGGAGCCGATTGCTGCTACACGCCCATGCTGCACAGCCGCTTGTTCGCGGAGAGCGCCGAGTACCGCGAGAAAATGTTCGAGCGTCATATCCAAGACCGACCGCTGGTCGTGCAGGTTTGTGCTGTTTCCTGTGCTGTCTACTTCAGTTGTATTGACGATAACTGCATGCTTTTGTGAATAGTTCTGTGGCAACGACCCGAAAACGGTGTTGGCAGCGGCCAAGATGGTGGAGAACCACTGCGACGCTGTAGATTTGAACCTGGGCTGTCCGCAGGGCATTGCCCGTAAGGGCCACTATGGATCCTTTCTGATGCATGACAAAGACACAGTCAAGTCTATTGTGGAAACCCTAAGTGCTGGTCTCAATATCCCCGTGACAGTCAAGATCCGTGTGTTCCCCGATGACAACGAGACGTTGGAATTCGCAGACATGCTCCAGGAGGCAGGTTGCGATCTCCTGACGGTCCACGGTCGCACCAAAGAAATGAACAAGACGGCAGTGCGAGAGGTGGACTGGGATATTATTCGCCGCATTAAGGAGCGGTTGACTATCCCTGTGATCGCGAATGGAGGCATCGAGACGTACGAGGATGTTGATCGCTGTCTGGAGGCGACAGGGTGCGACGGCGTTATGAGCTCCGAGGGACTTCTAGAGAACCCCGCGTTATTTGCTGAGACTAACAACACACCAGGTGATGACACATCGTTCTTGGAGCTGGCCAAACAGTACCTGGAGTGCGCAACGCTGTATCCGCCGGCAAGCGACAAAATCGTCCGTGCGCACCTCTTTAAAATGTTGTTCCAGGACTTGCGTGTACACTCGGACTTGCGCGACGCGCTTGCAGCTGCTAAATCTCAAGAAGAAATGGTGGACATCGTAGATGAGCTTGCTGAACGTTTGAAGGCAGCAGAAAGTAGTAATGACGGATCTGAGGAAGAGAAGGTAGTTTACGCTGCCGAGACAAGCTGGTACCGCCGACACCGACAAGGCCAGGAGAAGCTTAAGCGTCGTGACTCATATGAAAAGTGCCTTGACACGGGATTTGGCAATCTGTTCGCGTAATGTTTTCCCGATCCCGAATTTCGTAGCGTAGAGAACACATCCTGCTAACAAATAGAGTCTATTGATCCTTTGCACGTGGCATCCGATAGTGTGGAGTTGATGTTGATCTACAATAGTGTCTCGCCAGTGCTGAAGGAATTAAAACGCACGATTCTCAGGTTTGTCTCGTTATGATGTCGAGTTGAGTCCCATGCCCCAGTCGAGCTTCGCGCGCTTTTCACGTGGAGGTAACCCGTCGTCAGCTGAGTGCAAGGGTGAAGATCCAGCTGAGGCTGTAAAGCTTGCCGGTAATGGGACGTACTCGTTCGCATCCTGCATCTCCACATCCCCAATCGTATCATCAGTGGTGGTGTGCTTGACATCATGCCGAGAAGTAGATAATGATCTTGATTTTCGTTTGTCGCTCCTGGACTTGTGTCGGTCGTGGTGGTTCGATTTTTCTGCATTAGAGGATGAGATATCATGTACTGAAGATGCTGATCGCTTGTGGCGATGATCACTGCTGCTGTGTCTGTGCGAATGGTGGTGATGTGACGATCGCGATGACGAACTCCGCTGCTTCTTTATCTTCGACTTCAATAAATGTTGCACGAGTTTCTTCTTCTGTACGGGAAACGTTGATGGTAGCCCACTGAAGTCAAAAGGTTGCTCGTTGCTACGAACGCCGTCAAAGTAGCGCATCTCAAGAATTCTTTTCACAGTGCTGCGTCTCGCAGGGTCCAACTGGAGCATTGCCTCTAGCACCTCAATAGCATCTTCTGGGAAGTCCGGGAATTTGGATCGTTGCTCTAGCAGTGTTTTGCGGAGACGCATCTTGTATTCGTGCTTGGGCTTGAACGTATTATACAATGGGAGCTTGTGCGCACCTTCCCATGACATGCTTGGTGTGCCGCACAGTCGGTAGATCAAATCCATTTGCACCTTGTGATCTTGTCCTTGGAGGAATGGAACTTTTTCCAGGAGGATAGCAAGTGCCACACAACCTGCAGACCACACGTCCGCGCGCCAACTATACTTCGTCTCACCGAGGAGAACTTCTGGTGCAGTCACTTGAACCCATGCTCCATAACATTGTTCTTTGCGTTCGCTGTCGGTCATTTCATAACCAGCAATCGAAGGTCCTTCTCCATCCTTTGGTTTGATGTTAGTGATCTTGCGCATTGCATGAAAACCACCAAGTTTAATACCATTCTTGAACACCAAGAGATGTGAAAGAGCAACAAACCGGTGGACATAACCTTGATCATGGACAGCTGAGAGACTCTGCAACATATCGAAGATGGCCTTCTTGCGTAGATCCGGTGAAAGCAATACGCGTGCCTCAAAAATACCTGAGAACATGTGCAGAGGTTGCTCAAATGCCAAATAGTGCTTTTGCTTGGCGAGACGATCAATACCTTCAGGCAGGGGGTTGCCATCATCATCAATTGTAGCTGCGATTAAGTCCAGTTCGTCAGCATCGGAGCTGTCAGCTCCTTTGTTCGCCTGTCGATCTTTCCTATCGCCAGGAAAAATAATACCGAACAGCTTCATAAAGCGATTAGGTAAAAGTGACGAAAGGGTAGTCGCGGCAGACAACTCCCGTAGACATGCCTCGTTAATCCCTCTTTCCTCCGTAAAGAACACCTCCTGCTCAAGGTAAGGCCATGACTGCAAGTACACAGGTTGTCCTGCCAAGTCGAGACCTACCTCGTTTGAGATAGTTCCCAGGAAGGCACGTTTTCGGATGGACTCGACCTTGCTGATCTCGTCCGTATGCAGACGAATACCCTCAACGCTCGTACCATTTGTACCAGCAGATTTCGTGGGGAAGATCGATGAAGCTGAAATGATGCCCACGTTATCACTAGGTTGGCCTGTAATGGAGCTGGGAACTGGTACGGAGCATCCCATTGCCTTAAACGTGATATAATTTTTGTCTCCGCTGAACGAGGTTGTTGTAGTCGCATAAGCCCCCGAGCCCATCGGTACGGAAGATTGAGTGGGTACACCAGAGATAGAGCTTACTATTGATGAAATAGTTTGCAAACTGGATGCAGCAGGTACGCTTATCCACTGCTTTAGCAGTTGAGATATCCGTTCAGAAATCTCCACGTCCATCTTATCGTGTGAGACATCGAACTGTTTAAAATCAAATTCGTTCGACTCATCGTTCGGCGGCTTCTGCTGGGCACCTTTTGACTGTTTCTCTAAGCGTGTCCACCGGTCTTTCAATTGAGAGCATATCGATAAAGAGCAGTCCAAGAGCATGCGCGCTTCATTGGAATTCGTTTGCAGATTTAATTGTGGCAAGAAATCAGGAATTTTGCTGAGAGGAGGTACACGACCAGTTTTCAACGCCTCTGTTACAGCTGCACTCACGTATACAACACTCAGCATGACACATTCCACCGGGGTACGTGTCCAAATAGGCAACGGTAACGCCTCCGCCACCAAGTGTTTTGCTTCCTTCTGCACCTCTGGCGAAGGCAACGAAGAGATAAATGATGTCGCTGGGTGAGAATGGCCGTTTTGAGCCAGCGCTACAAGCTTCTTCGAGCTCTTGCGTGTTGTAAGGAGGTCCAGTAACGCGTAAGGATCTTCCCCGGTCACATCATAGTGCATCCCTTCCAGCAGCTCCCCCTCTGCTTTAACAAGATGGCGCTTTAGAACTCCTAGCTCCGGGGAGGCGGCTGTTAGACGTTCCGCAGCTGAGGCACCGTGCTTAGCCTTGTATACTTCTTTCACAAAAGAAGTCCATGGTACTTTTCGAGCGTGAGCTTTCAAAAACAAATGCAGCATCGTTGCTGCATAGACATCAACCTCCATAGGCATAGCGTGAAAAGTGAAGTACCTGTTCAGCGCGATAATGGCACTGGTGGCATCCTCTCGGTCAAGACGCAATCCCTTAGCGATGTGAAAAATACTCTTCACGTATTTCACTCGTAAAGTTTCTTCCAGAGATGTCGAGAGGACTTGCTGAACAGACAGATTTTTGAGTTCGTCTTCGGTAACCAACCAATTAAGTTTTCGGCCAAAGCAATAAGGGTCGTTTCTTTTCTCTTGTTGTTTCTCCTCAGTAGGTAATGTACTGCCTTTTTCAGTCATTCCCGCTTGACGCATCATCAGCACCTTCGATTTCTGGTAACGATAATTCTCTAACTCCTTGGCACCTGCTTGATACACTCGTAGCATCTTGGTGAGCAAATTACGACGGTCTAAAGTATGTCGAAAAAAGGATGCCAGCTCATTGCTTTCCAGCTCCACAATAGCCCAGCCAGTACCATCGAGAAACTGGAACACGTCCGCGTCTACTAGTGCATCTGGATGTTTTCGACTAACAAACAGACTGCGCACACCACGCTCGCCATATTCCTTGGGCAAAAACTTTACCAGCAGCTTGTTTGACACAACTCGGCCGTCACGGTCGAGCAATTCACCGAATTCGTTCTTCTTTTGAATATTGAAGCTGCTCTCCAATCTTACCGTAGCTACTGGAGAAGGTGTGCGTTCAGGCGACTGCGACATGGTTTCTGGTCTAGGTGATGGATCTCTGCTACCAGAAGCACTTGACGGCAACTGTTTCTTCGGGATAGCAAACATCCGCTCTTTGTCTCCTGGTGAGCAGTACAGCTGCCATCCATTCTCTTTGAGTTGTACATACTGTTTCTCTGTTGGATCCTGTTCCTCTTCGGTGTCATTTTCATCCGTCTCGTATCCTGCAGGTTCCAGCAGATCTTCCACTTCATATCGATCCTGTTCCTCGTCGTACGCTTTAATCAGCTGCACGTCGTACTCCACCTTTTCATCCGATAAGAAGACGCGCACCCGACGTCCCACAAGTACTTGCCCAATATCCTGTTTCTCTGGATCCCTAAAGTATCCTGTCTGAGCCTCTGCGTTCTGCAATGTATCACTCTGCGTGCCAATCACTCCCTTACAACTGGGGGCTCCACAATAACACTTAATCTGTCTAGACCCGAGTGCTTTCCACTTGTAGTCAAACGTCAGTTCTTCACCCACGTGAATGTCTCTCAACGCCAACACTGCGATCCTCGTCTCGCCTTTGACTGTCCACTTCTCCGTCCTACAATTGGGTTCGCAACTGTGGTTGACAAACCGCGTAAAGCTGCCCTTATTCCGCGCGTCAATGTAGACGCCGGGGGCTAATAACAAGTAGTAGAAGTTCAGTTCGTGTCTCGGCACGCCTTTTAGACGTCTTGCCAGCTCTTTCTGGTCGATTATCTCGCCCACGTATTCGCCCACGATGCTCAGCTGGGCGATTTCCTGCGTGGTGCGCACGCCGTAGCCCTTGAACTCGGTCTTAAAGGGCTCGAGATGGGGGTACTGCTCGGGATGCTGCAGTCTCTGGTTCCTACAGTACGCGCCCGCCCCGCAGGACGGAGAGCACTCGACGTACGTGGCAAAGTTGAGACACGACACGTCGTCACAGCGCCGCACTTCTTCGCCTTTGGCCGCGGCCTCATCGCGCTCGACGGCGTCAGGTTCGGAGCAGAAACACAGCGCGCCGTCGTCATCGTCTTCGTCCTCGGCGCGCGCGCGTCGCCGCACCTTCTCTTGCGCCAAGTGCTTGAGCGGGTACTCGTTGCGCTCGATGAGCTGCACGTTGCGAAGCGCCTGGAGCTGGTCAAAGCTCGTGCTCTCGGGCGACTGGGCCATCTCGTGTTTTGGCGGGCTTTGCGAGAAGCCAACAGACGCGGTGGTACAGTGTACCAGATGACGAACAATGGTACACTGTACCTATTGGTGACAAAGGAAACTTTATTGGAGTTAAGCGAGTGCAAGCATGATGACGGTCACTGACAACATGAAAATGGACGATGACGTCGACATTGCAGCGGATTTGGCTTTGGCAGACGTGTCCTTGTATGGGGTTAAGCGAGTGCAAGCATGATGACGGTCACTGACAAGATGAAACTGGACGATGACGTCGACATTGCAGCGGATTTGGCTTTGGCAGATGTGTCCTTGTCGGAAGTCAACGAGTCCACCTCGCCATTGGACGGCGTACGTTTCTCCCCGACTGATGTTGTGGCCTCGGTGTGTTTGTATGAATTGGCGGTACTACCGTCACACACTGGTTGCAATGCAGTGCACTCGAGGATAGTCACTACATGTGATCACAATGAGTCAGCTTCAACTTGTAGACACGTTGCATATGACGTAAACTTACCGTTTGGTGTGGGTGGGAGGTCAATATCCATGGTCTTCGGACACGACAGGATCTTGGTGCGACTGGGTTTGTAGCTGCCCATTGTGAGCGTCGAGTTGGCCGTTGTGGTGTACGCTTTCTTGAGGAAGTCGTACTCGGGGTATGGCGTGAATTCACACGGGACTTTGTCGTGGTCGCAGTCGTCAGGCTGGAAGTACCCCACGCCGTATTTGCCTGGATCGGAGTCTTTGATCAGAGCTGCACAGTATCACAAACAGATTAAAGGAATAGAACAGGACAAAGAAATTCTTTGAAGTAGTGCGTACCCGTCTTGTCAACCAAGTTGGCGATCTCCGTCGTAAACTCGAACACGTTGCCGCCTACGATCTCATCCGTCATTTCCTTCTCTTCGTTCATCCATTTAGCCTACAGCAAGGGAACATTAGTCTGAAACTACGAGATGTCTGCGATGACTGGATGTACGTACGTCGTAGAATTCCCGTTGGTTTTTGTACCCGTCAATAGTGTTCTCGCAGCAAGGGAACATTAGTCTGAAACTACTAGATGTCTGCGATGACTGAATGTACTTACGTCGTAGAATTCCCGTTGGTTTTTGTACCCGTCAATAGTGTTCTCACCCTTGTTGCAGCCAAACTCGCCAAACATTAGCGGTCGAGCGTATTTTACCTCAGCGTACTCGGCCATCAAAGTCTGCAAACCACTTGACTGCGAGTATGTTTTGTGTGTTGCAGGATCGCACTCCACGTACGGATTAAAGCCCATCCATTCAGCTCGAGTGTTCTCGTCATCGTCCGCGGCGCAATCGTAGTAAGCAATCCACTGCCATCGTGGCGGAATATCGGCAATGTCGAGACCGAGAGGCACTTGCCGCACAGCACTCGAGCAACTAGCAGCGTAACTTCGCATATCCCGCAAAAACGCCTTCACACATGGAGCTGTTGCGGTTCCATCCGCTCCATTTTTCACCTGCAAATTGTTCTCGTTGCCAACACTGAAACCCAGAGTGTTATCATACACGGCAAAGGCGTTGTAGACCATTTGACCTCGAGTGAAGAGATGTTCGGGGTAACAATCCGGTGGAACGTAGTCCAACACAGAGCATTCTTCGCATCTGCACAGGAAGAACATTAGTAAAGTAGTCCACATCATTACTTGTTGTCAATACTCACGGTGCAGTAATTCCCACGAGGACGTAGATACCCGCCTCCGAACACGCACACATGAACTTGTCGTGGGATATACTCGGATCGACAGAGTACAACCGAATTGTGTTGACGCCCAAGTCCTGCATAACTTTCAGGTGCGGTGCCCACACAGCTTCATGTTCGTCAGCTGCCCAGTCGTAATTGCTGACGTCTGCCATTTCTCCACTGTTGGGTCGTGGGTAGTATGCCATTCCCTTCATCCGAAACTCGAGTCCAGTCTTCGAATCGAAAAATTTGTTGCCTTTGGTGACGATCGGTGGCAGCCAAGCATCGGTCTGAGTGACAATGGTAGCTATGCACAACCCAGCGATAGCGCAGAGGTTACGGATACGACGACTAAAAGTCATTCCAGCACGTTGGGTACTTTGCGTAGTTCAGCAAGTTGAAAAGTGAACGTGACGTTCGACTGTTTGGTCCTCGAAAACCACAATTGCTACATCTCATATAACGTTCTACGATTTCTTCGTGTCGACGGTTGCATTTCACATCACTTTGATTCTCAATCAACACAATGGGCAGTTTTCATGGGTGCTGAGGATACTGCTACATCTCATACGAAAGATTCCTTTGTCACCACAACTGCCAATGTCAATGAAACGAATATGAACCCGCCGTCACCCTGCGATTGTACAGTAGAGTTGAAACTTTTCGTAACCAGCATTTAGGTATCTAAAATGTGTATTTTTCGTTAGTTGCACTAACGTATTAGATACCAGCACTTTCAGAGCGAACAATCAGCTCTAGAGAAAATAGAGAATGGTGGCAGTGCAGATTGCCACTGAAAACAGTAAATTTGTTCCAGGCGATGCCGAAGCGACTGAATCCGTACTACCCGACGAATCCGAGGCAACAGGAGCACTGCTTTCATCATTCTTAGGCTTCACCTTGTCGCCAACCTTCGTTTTCGCAAATTTGTTCCAGGCGATGCCGAAGCGATTGAATCCGTACTACCCGACGAATCCGAGGCAACAGGAGCATTGCTTTCATCATTCTTAGGCTTCACCTTGTCGCCAACCTTCGTTTTCGCAGTAACATGCACATACGAGTTGGCCTTCTTGCCGTTGCATACTGGTTGAGCAACAGAGCACTCCAAAACAGTCACTGTATACACCGAAAAATTCACATCAACATGTGAGATACTCTCGCAATCTTCATCTTCACCGCCGTGTCCAACATTGACACGCCAGTATCGCATGAAACGATGTCCACTATCACCGTTCGTTGTTCGTACCTTTGGGTGTCGGCGGTAACTCGATCGACATGTTTGTCGGACAGCTCAAAATAATGTCGCGGAGCGGAATGTAGCTCTCAAACTCCACTGTTGACGCAATTGTGGTCGTATATGCTTCTTTGAGATTGTTGTACTCTGGATACGGTGTGAAGACGCACTCGATTTTGTCATTATCGCAGTCGTCCGGTTGGAAATACCCGACTCCGTATTTTCCTGGATCCGCTGTATTATTCAGAGCTACATGAAAATTACAAACATCAGTCGATTGCCGATCGCTAAGGTTGCAATGTATATACCTGCTTTATGCAGCAAATTTGCCACCTCCGTGGAGAATTCGAATACGTTTCCACCAACGATTTCGTCCGTCATCTCCAGCTCCTCATTCATCCATTTTGCCTACCGGTAGTCACAAAATGTTCAAAGCACCAGAAAACTGTTAGTCTTCCAGCTTCTCAACTACAGAACAAGTCAATCTCACATCGTAAAATGAGCGCTGATTTTCATAACCAGCGACAGTGTTTCTGCCTCTGTTGCATCCAAATTCACCAAACATCAGTGGACGAGCGTACCCCACTTCAGCGTAATGTGCCATAAGCTTCGTTAGACCCTTCGACTGTGCGTAAATTATGTGCGTAGCGGGGTCGCACTCAACGTACGGGTTAAACCCCATCCTGCCACACATTTGCAATATTCGTCAGTCCACGTAGTTCAACTCAACTATAACAACTTACCATTCTGCACGGGTGTTTTCATCTTCGTCCACAGGACAGTCGTAGTAAGCAATCCAATCCGCGCGAGGTGGAATATCCGCGATATCGAGACCAATTGGAACCTGGCGCACTGCTCCCGTACAACTCGCAGCATAACTTCTCATATCGCGAAGAAAAGCCTTGACGCAAGGAGCTGTCGTGGCCCCATCAGCTCCATTTTTTATTTGAAGATTGTTTTCGTTGCCCACACTGAATCCCAGCACATTGTCGTAGACTGCGAACGCATTGTAAACCATTTGACCTCGGACGAAAAGGTCGTCAGGATAACATTTCGGAGGAATGTAGTCCAATATGGCGCAGTTCTCACACCTAAAGTATAAAATACGCAGCGAAAGTTAGGTTGTTTTTCAGGTAAGGTCATGAGTTAAGCAATCCGATATAACACTAACGGAGCGGCGACGCCAACGAGCACATAAATGCCTGCTTCCGAGCACGCACACATGAACTTGTCGTGTGGCACACTCGGATTGATCGAGTACAACCGAATCGTATTCACACCTAGGTCTTGCATTATTTCTAGGTGAGGTTTCCACACCGCCTCGTGTTCATCAGCAGCCCAGTCGTAGTTACTGACGTGTGCCATATCTCCACTGTTGGGCCGAGGGTAATACGCCATTCCTTTCATACGAAACTCGAGCCCAGTATCAGAATCGAAAAACTTGTTGCCTTTCGTGACAATTGGTGGAAGCCAAGCATTAGTCGGAGGCACAACGAGCAAAGCAGCTACAGCACATAGAGAACCGAGCATCGTTTTTTGAGCCTAGTAATGTTGACAATGGGGATAAGTGAGAACTGCGAACATCAACCATACCTCTATCATGATCGACATCCATCCTTGGTCAGATTGCATTTTCAACACGTTCGAACAGAAGTATCCCAACCTCATAACGGTACCAATAAATTGTTTTTTAGCATTCATGAATCGTCCAGGTAATGATCCTTTCCAACCTCTACAGAACGGATAAAGCGACGACTATCGGATGTATTTGACCCAACCTCATAACGGTACCAATAAATTGTTTGTTGCATTCATGAATCGTCCATGTAATGATCCTTTCCAACCTCTACAGAACGGATAAAGCGACGACTATCCCCGCAGAAGCAACAACCACTGCTCGCACAGTACTTGCCGCACTTGCAACAGCGGTAGCTTCTTCATTTGAAGGACTCCGTTTTTCACCAACCTTAGTAGTCGAGTCTACATGCTCGTACCCATTAGCCTTCTTCCCATTGCACACTGGCTGCGCGGCTGAACACTCCAAGATAGTAACTATACCACATCAATTAGTATAAAATAAACGCAGTTTGCAGGCGACGTGCTTACCATTAGGAGTAGACGGAAGCTCGGCCGACATGTTCTTAGGACAGCTCAAAATTGCATCGCGTGTTGGTGTGTAGTCGTCGTGCTTCACTGTTGATGCAGTCGTCGTTGTGTATGCCGCTTTGAGGTTTTTGTACTCCGGATACGGCGTGAATTTACACAAGACTTTTTCGTTGTCGCAATCGTCTGGTTGGAAGTATCCGACGCCGTATTTGCCTGCATCTCCAGCCTTCGTAAAAGCTGCAATAATTCAAAGTACGGAACTAGTTAGCTATTCCACCATTACCACTTCACTCGTGTCCGTACCTGTACTGTCCACCAAATTAGTAATCTCCGTAGAGAACTCAAACACATTTCCACCTACGATCTCATCTGTCATCTCTTTCTCTTCGTTCATCCACTTGGCATCGTAGAATGTGCGTTGGTTTTCATAGCCGTCAATCGTGTTTTTGCCCTTGTTGCAACCGAATTCACCGAACATGAGTGGGCGAGCATAGCCAACATCAGCATACTCGGACATCAATTTCTTCAGACCAGTAGATTGCGAGTATTTCGTGTGGGTTGTAGGATCACACTCCAC
>NBNE01000630.1:0-19291 GCA_002215365.1 Phytophthora megakarya
ATGATATCTCCGAACAAGTACGGTGAACGGATCTGCAACGAATACTTTCGTTGTCGAAGTGAATGATACCTGATGTGATGGTATGTGAAGTGAGAAGATGGAATGATGTCCCTTGCTACTCTTTCAACGAGAGCCTTAGTGTTTTGGTTGAATATTGACACCGGTCGCAGTTTTCTCAATAGCAAAATTCATCTTTCTCAGCAAGCGTTTTTTATTATTTACACCCGTTCGTATTTGATCGCAAAGCAGCAGAAACAGTCAAGAACACAAACGTGCTGAGTAGTGCTAATTATCACCTCTACTTCTTCTGGAAATTAAGGAATCGCATTGACAAAAGCGTCAAAATACGAATGAGCAAAACGAAGGCGATCAGGATTCCGCAGTTTCTCCAGATGTCGTCGTGATACATCCTGAAATTGATCTCCAAATACTCTTTGACGGTGATTCCATCGGGCAATGATGGAGGTGTATTCGACAATTGGTTGCATCCAATGCTGCTGCCATTCCCGTCACTCGAACACTTACCAAATACAACTGTAGATAGCGCTGACATCGTGTACGTGAATGGGTTGATGTGGTATAGCCATTTTACCCCTGTGGGTAGAGCAGCAGCCGGAGGACTGAACCCCGCGAACAAAAATGTAAACAGGTTCACCACCATTCCCAAAATCTCCGCCACCTCGACATTTGGAGTCACGAAAACGACAAACTCTGCCAGGTACTCCTGCAGTAGCACACCCCACGTTAGGATAAAGTAGAAAGTGAAGAACGCTTCAGCACCGGTGAAGCCAACAATGGGATAGAACACCGCCATGAACACCATTACCCCCGCGAATGTGTAAGGAATTTCCACCATACTTGAGCCAAAAAAGTACCAGAAGGCGTTGTACGTCTGCCCTGCACGTTCCCGGTAGAAAACCGCACGCTCCTTTGCTGCAATGGGTATCATGCCGTTGAAGGCTATGATTCCGATGAAACCCAACGTGGAAAATACCATACCCATTCCCGAATTAATGCCCGCATACGTGTTGAAGTCCGTATCAAGATACGTAATGCCGGTAAGAAGGCCTAACGCCAACCAGACACCAAAACGTGTCAAGTTGTACGACGCCGTTCGCCAATACAAATTGGAGAATCGTTGCAGCAGGAACTTCATTTGTGTAAAATTCGACGCAGCACGCTTGTCATTGTATTCGAGAGGAGCGAGAGAAGGAGACGGACGAGACACACCTTCGCGATCCAATACTGTGTTCAAACGCTCATGAACCGCACTCGACTTGAAAATCTTCACAAAATCTGTTCTCTCTCCGTTGCTGTTGCCCACTCCAGCACCGATCACGTCCAACATCCACGAGGCAGGGTTGTAATTGCCCCTCAATTTGTCAACACCGTCGATTGACTCAAAGTAGCTGATCATTTCACTTGCATTGTCGCCCAATTCTCCAGCAAAAACCGTCTCACCACCACGCTTCAACAGTAACATACTATCAAAAACCTGGAACACCTCTGCTGAAGGTTGATGGATCGTACAAACGACTGTACGGCCTGTGTTAGCCACCTTGCGGACGCCATCCATGATCAACTTTGCTGATCGTGCATCCAAACCACTGGTAGGTTCATCTAGGAAAAGGACGCTGGGCTGTGCTGCCAATTCGACACCAATCGTCAACCTCTTCATCTGCTCCATGGAACTGCCACGAATGATCTGGTCCGCGATTGGGTTCAAGTCCAGCAGATCCAGACACTCGTTCACGGTGTCATATTTGTATCCGTCGGGGATATCCGCACCTTGACGTAAGAAAGCACTGAATGTCAAAGCTTCGCGGATCGTAGATGATTCCGAATGAATATCCATTTGTTCACAATACCCCGTTGAGCGGCGGATTGCCAAGTCTGTGGCCGGATGGCCATTCAGCAGGACTTGTCCTTGGACATTGCCACCCGTTTTGCGTCCAGCGATTACATCCATCAGTGTTGTTTTGCCTGCACCTGATGACCCCATCAGAGCGGTAATTGTCCCGGGGAGAGCATATCCGCTGATACCCTTTAACAGGTCGATGGTCTTCTTCGGATCTGCTGGGTCGGGAACGGTATACCACAAGTCCTTAAACGCTAGCGTGACAGGTACAAATTGTTTGTCACCTCCAGTTACTGCGAGAACGGTGGCATCTTTCAATGCGGACGAGTTACGCGGCGTCTTGGTTAGTACATATTCGTCGCATTTTGTGTCCTGAAGCGCGGTATCACTACCCAGCATCACATTTTCAGGGTTTTCGTAGCGAAAGTATTCCAGCGCAATAAACGAACAAAACAGGAAAAAGAAGTACGAACCCACCATGAAAACCATGCCGTACCAAATCCAGTATCTCTCTGACGGCACTTCATATGAGCTCAGCGCATATTCTCCCATTTTCATACCATACTTGGTGCAGTAGTCGATCCCATCATACACACACGTATCGAAGCGCGACTCGGTGTACTGGTTTACGGCCAGTGCGCGAATACCCCAGCCCATCGGATTAATCCAGTAAAGCCAAATAAGGAAGTCTGGAATCTGGTTTTTCGTGATGGAAAAACCAGCAAACAAGATGAACAGCTCCACGATCACACCCATCATGGGGTTGGCTACATTCACGTTTGGTGAAGCGCACGCTAGGAAGAAGAAGAATGCCCCAATAGCAATGTTAATCAAGAAAAGGATCACCACGAAGAGGACGAAGCTCAAAAATGAGCTCACAAAGCCACAAAGCCAATATACGATGGCGCTGAAGACTAATGTCTCGAGCAGAATTGGTGGAATTTGGCTCACGGAATAGGAAAGCACGTATGACGCTGTCTGAAAGAAATTTGCTCCGCGTTGCTTGTAAAACACTTCGCGAGCAGCAATAATCATTGGAATCTGAGTAGCTAGGGCCAACGACAAGCAGAGTGATGCCTCGAAAATAATGCCCATAGCCAACTGAGGGTTGGCGGGGTTGAACTGGTAAAACACACATCCATACAGGAGAGCCATGACAGTGTTCATTGCCAGGCGTCCGATAAGTCCTGACATCTCTCGTCGCATCATTGCAAATTGCCGTTTTATCAGCAAGGCAGTGCTAGCCCAAAAACTCTGATAAAACTCGGGTTGAGCATCCATGTCCATCTTTTTATCGTGACCAATGCTGGAGTACACAGAATCTTCAACATCCTTGAGTACGCGGGTGTATATAGGTGAATACTCGAATGCTGCAGCAAATTCACGCGCAGAACGAGGAACACCACTTCCCACCTCGTATTGGTACTGCTTATTGGTTCCAAGATCCATCAAAAAGTCAGCAACGTCACGGTAAGGCGGACGTTTAAGTCCCAATCCTTCGAAGTAACTCAACGCACTTTCACGAGGACCATGGTACATGACACGACCTTCGTTCAGGATCATCACGTTGTCGAAAAGCGCAAACACCTCCGGTGACGGCTGCAACAACGAAATCACCACTGTCTTGTGAAACTTCTTGGCGATGCTCCGCTGCATGGTAATGATGTCGAAGGTTGCAGCGCTGTCCAGACCAGTACTGATCTCATCCATCATCTTCACATAGGTGTTGCCAAACTCCATCTCTCCAGTCGTAACTCGCTTCCGTTCACCACCAGATACGCCACGCAGCATTTCGTCTCCAACAACGGTGTTCTGGCAGATTTCAAGTCCAAGTTGTTGAATCACGAGGTCAGGGTAATGCTGGTACATTGCTTGAACCACCTTCAACGCGTCAGCATTCTCTTCTGGAGTGCCGTGTACGAATTGTGTTTCCCAGTACTTGGCTAAATCTCCGCCACAACAAGCATGTGCGAACTCGAGAGTCTCTTTAGCCGTCAGCAAAGCGTAGTGTTCATCTCGTTGAGGTACATACGACACAAGCTGTGGTAGCCGCTTACGGAGGTCTGCAGCCGGGGTGCCATTGTACGACACCTCACCTTCAAAAGTAATGTTCTTGCCTTCCGGGAATCGTCCACTGAGTAATTTCATCAAGGCTGACTTACCCGAACCTGGCTGTCCGAGGAGTAACGTGATTGTGCCCGGTTTGAAAACGCCACTCACATTGGTCAGAATCTCTTTCCGCACAGTGTGTTTGTTGGCAATCACACTTCGAACTGCTTTTATCACCTCGTTCGGAAGAGTAGGGAGCGCTGTCTTCACATTGTTCTTGTCTCGAACGGCAATGTCTGCCGAAATCGACACCTCTTTGAAGCAAACTTCCATTTGCGGGAGATCTTTGCCCAAAGCCTTTTCCATTCGAGAACCCACGTGGTCGTGCAGTTCCAATGGACCTCGAGCCATTAACGTCTTGGCATCGTCATACTCGATCACCGGAGGAAACGGTATATGTTTATCGTCTGGATGCATACTCGCCCTTGGGTTGCAGTTGCAGGAAGGGTGTAGCTTGGACAATTGAAATTGAAAAGTGGTCTCGAAGCATTAGCCATTCACCATGTTCACATTGATTGTTGGACGCTGATTATTAAGCTGAGAGTGCGTCCATGATCATTTGCGATTACGATCGACCAATCAGATGTTTATGGGACGCACCGGATTCGTCCAGTCGAAGTTCATGTCCGCACAACTTCGTATGTCAACCACTTCCTCGCAAGATCGTTGTACAGTATCCCGATTAATTAATCTAAGCCTCGTGCATGTCGTCATCTTTGATGGAGCCTCATTGAATGAGTTAGGTATTCAGTTTGTCAGTGTCGGCTGGTTCATAATTCAAGGTGGAAATTAGCGGTATTACAGCAATCAATCCAGAAACCCACGCATTAAATCGAATAGTAGGATTCGTATCATCCAGCGCTCGCCCAGCAGTCGCACAGCTAACCACCGTGCTTCATCCATGGATTAAATTCCAATACTGGTACGTTGTTAGTGGCACACCCACAAATTAAACATTGGCAGTCCAATAGTGATGACATGGCTATCCCTTTCACTGTCAGAGACGCGTCTCCCGGGTTTTGCTTCTGGAGGCCTATTGTTGCATTTGCTGCACCAGCATAAACGTCCATTATCAACACCATTCACCATTACAATGCCTTTTTCCATACCTGTCGAAGCGACAGAATCAGTTGCTGTCTTTTGCTTCTGGAGGCCTATTGTTGCATTTGCTGACCAGCATAAACGTCCATTATCAACACCATTCACCAGTACAATGCCTTTTTCCATACCTGTCGAAGCGACAGAATCAGTTGCTGTCGTTGCGCCAAAATCTTCCTACGCTTATTAAAAGTCGCAGTGGCTTTCTCCACCGCATTCTGCCATTGTTCGTGCGTTCGTTGCCTCTGTTCTTCATGGCGCATTAGCTCCAGTTCTTCCTGTTCCGGTGGTCGTTGAGCCTCTTCCTACATCGATAATATCTCACGTTATAAACCGTTCTAGACTGTGAAAAGTACATCATTATACAGTACAAGATCTCTACATTCCAAGACCAACGTACATTCGCTTGAATCTCGGCTGCAAGAGCTGCAAATAAACGCCGCTTTCGCCGCTTCTGGAGGTTCTTACGTTTCGTCTTAGCGGAGCCCATCAAATTTAACCTGATGTACAGCATAATTATTAATAACATGACAGATCATAGGTTTCGAGCCGTTACTAACTGCTGAAGTTGAAGTGATCTTCATTCTCATTCCGCACTGGACGCGGACAGTCGAGAACTGTCGAGACGCTCCTTCTCGTCACGTTAACGCATCGGTAGGTAGAGTTACAACGTCCTAAAGCACAGCAAAGCATTCTTCATTCAATTCTGCATCGACCTATGCTCTTTTCGTGTCTAAACGACATCTAGAACGCAAGTAACGACTCTGTGAACTTTTGTGTAGAGAACAAGTTTATCATGTTCGAGAAGGTGGTGGAATCCGTGCTGGAGGAGTACGTGAGTGAGTGGGTGGAAGGCCTCGACTCGGAGAAGATGAAGGTGGCTCTCTTTGCTGGGAAGGTGGAGTTCCGGGACTTGAGAATGCGAGGAGCAGCACTGGAGAAGTTCCAACTGCCCATGAAGATGAAATCTGGCAGTGTAGGCAAATTGAGCATCAAAGTGCCGTGGAAGAAGTTGACTTCACAGGCCGTGCAGATTAAAATTGAGGATGTGTTCCTCGTTGTGGAGCCCACAGATCAGGATGACGCCAAGAAAGAAGATGACGATTCGTATTTGTTGCGGACACGGTGGGCGAAACAGCAAGAAGTGAGGATGTTGGAGTTGCTGGAGACAGTGAAGAACGATGGCTCTTCTTCCAGTGTAAACTTAAGTGAACATGAAGATGGAGCTGCAGAATCGGATCCGACAGCGTCTTGGGGATATCGCAAGAAGATTCTGAACACGATTATGGATAACGTTTCGTTTGAGTTTTCCAACATTCATATCCGATATGAAGACTCGAAGCATCTCGCGTCCTCAGTCCCGTTGGCATTGGGACTTACGATCGATTCTATTGTGATTTCGACGACGAATGCGAATGGACAAGCAGAGTTTGTGGATCGTGCTCAGGCTCGCACTGCATTTGTACATCGACGGTTGGAAATGGTGCAGGCTAGTGTGTATGGAGACCATATTGAGGCAACTGGAGCGCGAAAGGGACCGTCAGCATCAGGGTCAAATATTATTCATCCTTTTAGTACGCGAATCAATCTGGCCAGGAATCACGACGAGAGAACAGCATCCACTATTCCCAAACTGCGGTGCTCGGCGGAGATTAGTGCGATTCGAGCGTGTTTAACTCCAGAGCAAAGCACGTTCCTGATAGGTATTGCAGATTTCGTGTCTGCTCACGAAATGTATTTGAAGCGACTTCACTTCCAACGAAAGAGACCAACCGTTGCTGTTCGTTCCAATGCCAGGTTGTGGTGGCAATACGCTCTGCATGGAGTTATGGAATTACATCCAAGTCCAGTGACCCACAAGATAACAGAAACCGTATCGGGTGGGACATCGCCGCGAAAGAAAAGTGTTGTTTCTCGGAGATCCAATTGGAAACTCTTTGCGACGTTGTGGTTTGCTCGAAAAGAATATATTCATCTCCACAAGAACATGCTGCGTGCAGCGAAGAAAAAGAAGTTAGACATGGACAGTGTTATGGCCGATCGGTCTCGGCTTAACAAACTTGAGGACACATTAGAGGTTCCCACGATTGTCTTTTTCCGGTTGTGCGCCGCCCGGGAGCTCGAACTTGAAGGGCATGGCAACGATTCACCAAGGAAATTATCCCAGTGGAAGTCAAAATGGTCATCTGGGCGAACATCGAGTGGTAGTTCAAGTACAACATCGACTGGCCTTCTTGACAAGATGGATATCTATTTGGCAGTAAATGAGCGAATGCATGCATCATCCGAAGCACGAACATCGAGCTTTAGTGAAGAACGGAACGTGGAGGCACTGCTAATGGCATTGGATTTAGTTGTGATCAGTTTTGAGGTTGTACTTGTGGAACAGTACAAGGTTGGAGACAAATCAGACACCAGAGATTTTTTGCGGTTTGAGCTCAATGAATTTGTCGTAACCGTGTTGCAGCGGACTAGTTCTTCTACTGTGTCATCACGCATCACATCCATCCAGATCCTAGACTTCCGTCAAACGTATGAGTCGACCCCGTTAGAGAAAAAGGAGCCACAAGCTCTTCTTTCCATGATTGAAAAGGTATCTTCTACTGGTCAAGTTGCAACGCGCAAAAACCCATTTGTAGAGCTGAACATTGAATCGACTGAGAACAGGTTTCAGCTCGATTGTGTGTTTGAGCGATTCCGCTACATTCACAATCTCTATGCGACATCAAAACTTCGCGCGTATTTCATTCCTCGGACGGCCGAGGTAGCTCTACCAGCACCTGTTAAAGCTAAGCCATCACCACCAAAATTGACAAGGAATTCTGCTGCTCTGTCTGCTGAGTTACTACGAAAGAAATCTATTGAAAGTGCGTTTAGTATTCCTGAACCTACGAAAGCGCGTCGAAACAGTGCAAGTTCACGAGCACTCCACACCAGAGATATCGTGTTTTCTGTCAAGTTACCTGAGATCGATGTTTTCGTCCACACAACCGATGAATCTGCAGAAGTTGAAGCTCGATTAGTTGGAACACATTTTCAAAATGGAGCTGCACACAACACTTTTGAGTTGTCGATCGAATGCGCCGAAACTTATTTCCTGGAGGCGAATACAACTCCAAGCGAAGTCGGACAGGAAGACACAAGTGATAGGGAATCAGCAGGACGAAAGCGATCCACCTTGATGCAAAGCACCTGCTTAGTATTTTACGGACAAAAACTCAAAGAAGGCTATCTGGTACCGAAGTGGCAAACGAAGTGCACAGCACCTCCCATTCAGTTTTCAATGTCCAGTAAGCAATATGAGCAGCTATTACAAGCGTCAGCAGAATGGCAAGGTCCAAATCAAAGCCGTGAGGTAGAAAATTCTAAGTCTACTATCAAATCTGCTCTGTTTGTGGCTGAAGACGAGCGACTCAATGTTTGTATTTCTATTCCTCAAATACTGATTGACTTTAAAGGCGAAGGTCCAGTTCAAGAAGCACTCAGTGCTGCATCAACTGAATCCGATGAACTTACTGGTTTTGAACTCGACATCCGAGATTTAAGTGTGATGGCCAGATTTTCTTCGGCTGCCCAAGCTGTTGCTGTTGACCTGAGTGCGTTATCGCTGGTGAAGTGTCTTGAACGTAATCTACCGGACAACAAGATTGGAGATTCCCCTTTGGACAACGATACTACACAAAATACTCAAGTTGTCACTTCTTCAATTCCTACACCTATATCAACAGCTACAGACACAGTTGATCCAGTGTACGATCTCGTAACCGGATATCGCTCTAGCAAAATACTTGAGTTGCGAGGGAAAACGAGTGTCATGATAGCTAGTTCGGAACCGCTTATGGGCGAAGTCAATATCGAGCAAGCAGCGGTTTACTGGGATCATGAGCTTCTCGTTGCTCTTGTTCAATATCATGCGAAGTCCCTTGTCGATAAGAAAACAAATTCTGCGTCTGGCACAAATGATATTCATTCACAAGTGGCTCGTTTTGCACTCCAAGTTCGAGTCCAACGGTGGTACGCATTTTTCATGCCAAAGGCATGTTGGCATGAACAATTATCGTTTATACTTCGCGGAACAGACCTTCGCTTTGATATATCAACGCTTGAAACGGAGTACATTAGCGCAAAAGTGGATGTCTTAGGCGAGACTCAACTGGTATCTTCTCGCTTGCACCAGCTCAAATGTGAAGAAGAAGTCGAAGGCGAAAGCTCGTTTCGTGATGTCAGGGTGGAAGAATCACACGTACTCCTTCAGTTACGCACTCCTGCCAAGGTTAAGCTCGAGTCAGCTGGCTTTGGGTCACTACCGCATCATGGAGGAGCAGTTGCGTTTTACAGAATTGAAGGTGATGAAGTTCAAGTGAACTATTTGCATTCTTACTGGTCTCCTTTCCTGAACCATATAACACGAGAGATCACAGGGTTTTCGCGGTGGACGGACTTAATCAGGATGCCAACTGGGATACATGCGCTTAATGAACGCCTGAAACTTGAATTGGACATAGCTCACGTACGCTTAATGTTGCCAACCTGTGAGGCTGAGGCCAAACATAAAACACCATCAGATCACTTCGAGCTCGATATTCGACACATATCATCTGCATCGCGAGCATATCCTGACGACCCAACCCAAGAACAGATTGGTATTCAAGTCAAAAGTGTGCAGGTGTTAGCAGTAATGGCCGAACCGAAACGATCTGGTCATGTTCTTGCTGACGAAGAAGCCCAAGCTGATGTGGTGGAAAAAGACGAAGCCCCTGAACGCCGCTACTTTCTTGGGGAATTTAATGATGTATTTATCGAACACGTCGCCATCCCGTTCGTACCACCTGGAAAAAAAATCCCCAAGCAGACTGAATCAGACAACGCTATTCCTTCGATACCAGATATCAATGACGTGCTGGAAGAAATGGATAAAATGTGTAGCCATGCAAAAGTAATTTTGTCATCACGCAGTAATTGGCTGACTTCAGTGATAAACACAGCATTAGAAGAAGATGATGCAGCGCCAACCAACTCTATCCAAGAAGAAAACTGTTCGACAGCTTCATGTATTACGAACCTGGCTATCAATCCCTACCAGGTGGAACTTTTATCAAGGATTCTAGACAACAATTTTGCGGGCTTACCACCTCCTTCAGTATGCAATTTTGCAAACGCTGATGAAGTAAAAGTGACGGATATGGCATTTGAACTTGGTGACCTATCGTTGGACCTGCTAGACCCCCTTGATACATCTATCGACAACGTCAATTCTGGTCAACCCTCGAGTGGCACGGTTATTGGTCGAATACGACTTGACCGCTTCCAGGTGGCGATAGATGGTTTTGCATCGCTCCGATCTCAAGTCCGAGCATCTTCATCGAAGGGTTCACTATGGAAGATCGATTGGGATGATGATGACGCTGATAATGACACTCGACAGAAGGGTGAAGTACGTGAGCTCTGTGGCAGTATATTCTGTTCTCTAGATGATGAGATTTTGAAACAAGGAATTGATATTGTTGTGGATCGACGAGCACCTTCACCTGATACCCCGATTCCTCCAAAAGAAGTTCGCATACACTTGGACAATTGTGAGCTGCTTCCAGTAATTGTCGAGTTTGGGCAACGCCTTAGATACTTCGCATCGATTGAATCGGATGTGTCAGAACACGTAGAACGTATCAACTCCTCGTTGGATGTATCAATTACGACTGGATTCGTCTACTATCTGGCCGCAGAATGTGTCCCAAATCATGTTGATGATTTCGGAAACGAAGCCGAGGGATCTCGAAGTGAAGATATAACATTGAAAATGATTGCTAGTGGGTGTATTGTTGGGCGGTACCATAGTGACGACACTGAAAATTCTCAAACACAAGTTTACGGGCGTAATATGTCTGTGAAAGTGAGTTCACAATGGCCACCAAAACCCGGGTTGTCAGCATCACCGACTACTACATCACCAGAATCAACAGATTCACCAACTAAAAATGGTGTATCGTCATGTTCAAACTATGAGCGCACTGTCTGTGATGACTTCACCATCGATGTCGAATTGGTCACTGCTGAAGATGCTGAGGCTACTATGTCCGTAAACCTTACTCATTTCCACGCAGTGATATGCACGGTTGATCTCTTTCTTTTTACGCAAGCAAAAAATGTGCTTGGAACAGATGACGATGAAAGTGGTGGCAATACTGAGACGGAAAAATCGGGAGAACTTGAAAGCTTGCAAGAAGGTGAAGGTGAAGATAGTTCAAATCCTGTGGAACCTCAGCAGAGGTCATTGGCGCCGCCAGAAATTGAATTCCGTGAAGACAGTATCAGTATGGTTCAGCTTTTATTGGAAGACATAAGTATCACATTGCTTCGTCAAAGCGGTCCACACTTATCCCCGATAGCGCGGTTGTACACCTTTCGAGCAATGTGCAAGGTAACCTACGAAGTCGGAGAAAGAATTGATGGAGTTGTGCCAACATTAACAGAAGTAGCAGTCGAATTCCCAGATGAAAGTTTGAACGAACCAAATGCAGACGATGGAGTGAGTATTTGGGGATTTAACACTGCCCTTGGTTCATGGGAACCCATCGTCGAGCCTTGGATGTTCGACCTTAAAGGCTCATTAACACGCGATGAAACACGAGAAGTGACCGCAAACCTTGATTTTACTGGAAAAGAGGGCCACCCGCTCAATGTGAATATATCCCCGGCAATGATTGATTCTCTGTGTCTGACAGCAAGAGCTTATGGTGGCGCCTTGAGCAACTCACAACCACCATACATTTCGCCAACTACAGTGATTTCGTCCGACTGCTACTTGGTAAACGATACGGGTGCATTGATTACATACTGGGTAACTCACGACATTGGAAATGCATCCCGAGGGTTCACATACGCATCTAAACGGAAACCTAATCGTGGATTACTTGCAAACCGAGCCAGAGTACCCCTTGAATTGTTGACTTCTATTTCTCCATCTTTACGTGCCGAACAAGCGGTATCGTTTTGCTGGGACGACAGCGAATGGCACCCACTTACTAATATACCGATTCGGAATTCTGGTAAATACATTTATGCAGTACGTCCTCGAAATACGAATACTGTTAAAGATAATCCGGAGAGCAACAAGGAGAAGGAGAGTACGCAAACTACGGGTCCTGTGGACTCAAACATTCCACGACCCCAGTTATTGCATATTCTACTTGACGTATCTGCTGCCTCTGGATATCGAACATTCACGATATCGTCATTGGTCCGGCTTTTTAACGAGACCAATATTGCGGTCGATTGTGGTGTACTTGAAGCTGATGGAAAAACTATCACGGAGATTGGTACGATTGAGCCCAAAGGTGCGTGCAGCGTTCCATTCCGCTTTGTCCAACAAATCTGGTCGGTCCGAGTATTCATGAAGCCGCACCTCTATCAATCCCCTGCCCAGTTGCAAAGTCCAAGTTGTTCAAAACTCGCTGCTGAACCTCCATCGAGTGACAGAGAACACCGATGGAGCAACGAACTATTTATTGAGAAGGAGAACAGCACACTACATACCGCGTCATGCTCGCTTGTTCTTGATGACTATGCCTGCAAGTGTCGGAAAATGATCGACGGAACGGTACCATTTCACCCCAGTCAGATCTGCAAGGCGAACGGTAGTTACTTCCATGCACACAGCCGTATATTCACTTCCTCCAATGCGAGCACTCTCCAATACGCTCAACTGAAGCTCATGTCTCCGTTAACCCTTGTGAACAACTGTGGTGTACCCATAGTTGCTGTACTGTTTGCACTCAAAAAGGTCCTACGTACGGCTGGAGCCTCTGAAGATGTTCATATTATATCGTCTCAAGTCGTTCCTCCTCATGGCCGGGTAGATACTTTATCGTCTGCACTTCAGGATGAAACGTACTGCTCGATTTCTATGACAGGATCGAGTTGGAGTCGACTTTTCCGAATTCCTAGCGTACTAGATTCACCTGAAGATACTGTGAAAACTGTCACGCCTGCTGCTGCATTAAAAGCGATCTCATCTATGCCATTTCAACCTGGAAGTGATAAAAATGTGGTAATATCCCTTATGGATTTCCAGTCGCGAACAGCGACTCTGAACGTATCGTTTGACAGCAAAGAAACACGTGAAAAGAATGCAGGGCACTTCATGATCATTCAGCCACGTTTTCTACTGCGAAATGCTACTTCTCTTCCTCTAATTTTTTCACCTCAAGTGAAATTGATTGAGAAGATTCCTGGTACGAAATCGATGATGGCGAGGTTTGCAAAGTCTCCATTTTCTCCATCTAAAAAGAAACAAACGGATGAATGTTGCGGCTCAGCTGAAATGGAAGCTATTCATGCTAAACTGAATGCTCTGCAAGATCAAAAAGTATCGGAAGTTGCAATAGAAGAGGAAGTTCTGCAAGCGCAATATTATTCTGAGGTGACTGCAATAATGGTGCAGCTAGAAGGAAACACACAACAATCCTCAAGTGCCCAGGACATCAGCCTTGAAGTTGGGGCAAACACGTCGCTACGTGTCTACAATGAAGCAACTAAACGCTATCACGACCTAGTTGCACTATTCAAGCAAGTTGGTGGATCAAGCTCAACGGAAGTGACATTTGTTGAGCGATATCTCCTTCTGAACCAAACCGAGCACGAAATTTTAGCTTCTGCCGTGACCGACATCGCTGCTACTAAGAAGGGTCAAGGTGATGACAAGAAAATCTTAGCTGTACCACCACGTTCCACATCTGAATTCAGTTGGTGGACACATTCTTCCATGCCTTCGGACACGTGCATTCGATTGAAAGTCCGGCACCCAAGAGAAGATGGCGATAAGCAGACTGAAGACTATCAATGGAGCGGGAAATTCTCGTTGCACGATGTTAGTGAGACAGCATTGAAGATCAGTCCTCCAGACGCCTCTCGTATTTGTGTTTTGCGCGTCCAAGTTCGCGTGGAGGCAGGGGTGCAAGTCTGCATTTTGGTAACCAGTGAAGACGTTGCAGAGTTTCCATTGTACCGGATCATCAACTCGTGCGCACGAGAAACTATATGGTTCAAACAGATTTTTGACGGCGTGAAGAAAGATGCATCGGCATTCCAGCGTGGTGTTATGCAGAGTTTGGCACCAGGAGAGACTGTGTGTTTTGGTTGGGATGAAGCATTTTTCTTGGGTACGCCAAAACAGATTTTTGACGGAGTGAAGAAAGACGCATCGGCATTCCAGCGTGGTGTTATGCAGAGTTTGGCACCAGGTGAGACTGTGTGTTTTGGTTGGGATGAAGCATTTTTCTTGGGTACGCCAAATCGTGAGATCAGTGTTTGGTATGCACCGAAGGACGGCACCACATCGTCCGATTACCACAGCACAATTCTACTTGATCAACCAGGAGAATCGCAGCAAGTGGAGATACCTTCCACATCCGCCGTTCCGAAGGCTGCAAGCCGGGTGTATGTACGTTGGCACCTACAAGGTGTTACTAAAACCATGGTAGCACAAGATGCACCGCTCAATCGGAAAGAACGAGCTGGGAAACAAACTCGAGAGCTAGTGGCTGCACATGGGGAAACAGAAAGATCCACAACTCCGGGTTTGACGTCTGAGGTTGTAGCTCATTTTCGCCTACCACATTTTGGAGTCTCTCTAGTGACCAACACACCTGAAGAGCTACTTCTGTTTTCCGGTCAAGACGTAGATATCGCGTACGCAAACATCAACAACGATCACGACCAGTGTGAAGTTAAAATCGGGTGCTTTCAGCTCGACAATCAGCTCAGTGCCGCAATTTATCCAGTTGTAATTGCACCAATTTTGAAGAAAGGCAGTGGCTGTGTTGGGTTCCGAGGTGAGGCATCATCACCAGACAAGCAGAAAATTACCGAAATCCGATCTGCAGATGGAACTGAACCATCAAGTGGAGGTGATAACGAGAATGGGGACAAGAGTGATGCGAAATCTGGATCAAGAGCGATCCGGCCGCATTTTTTCCACTTGTCGATTCTCAGACTAAGCTACGATGAGAACATGGATTACATCAAGTACTTCTCGGCAATGATGCAGCCCGCCCGAATTCAGATCGATGAAGCTTTCTTACTTGCACTTGCATCTTTTGTTACTGATTGCTCAGCTACGTTGTCAAGAAATTATCCACCTGAACGACGGCGACTAACAAGTGAAGCGTCGAAGATGCAATCATCGGACAAACGGTTCACAGCGAACTCAGAGCGTCGAATATACATTGAAACGCTGCAGCTTCATCCTGTCAAGATACAGCTGAGTATCACGATTTTGAATCATTACGGGGAGACGGAAGAATCCGCAACAGGGTTGGCCTCACTGGTAAAACTGCCGCTTGCAGTCACAAAAGCTCTGCTTAGCTCGACATTTTCGCAGATCGACAGCGCCACACTGTACTTGAATGCGCTCCACCTTAACCATGCTTTTGCATCAGGAGCTTTCCTGATGTCCACAGTGCAGCAACACTACATGTTACAGGGAATGCATCAAATTTACTCATTGATCGGTGCTGCAGACATTCTGGGCAACCCTGTGGGCCTGGTAACCAATCTTGGTGTGGGTGTCAAGGATTTCTTTTACGAACCCGCAGCGGGGCTTGTCACGTCACCTCAGGAGTTTGTACTTGGTCTTTCACGTGGAACAACCAGTCTTGTCACGCATTCACTCTATGGAGCTTTCAACGCTGCTAGTAAGGTAACAGGTACTTTGTCAGAGGGCATTGCAACTCTGTCGCTTGACCGTAAATATCTTGCTGAGCGTCGTGCACAAGGTCCACGTAAGCAAGTAGCCACTCACATCGGTACAGGACTGATTCACGGTACGAAACAGCTTGGTAAGGGGATTTTTGCAGGCGTCACAGGAGTAATTACAGCTCCAGCACAAGGAGCAATTCAAGGTGGTCTCCCTGGATTCATCGAGGGTGTTGGAAAGGGTCTCATTGGTGTCGCAGTCAAACCTGCAGCCGGCGTCTTGGATCTAGCAGCCACGACAGCAGCAGGTATCACTGCAACAACTTCAGCGCTTGATCGACGAACTGGACTGGGAAAAGAAGTTTATCGCCGTCGGGAACCTCGACTTCTGAAGGTAACGAGTGATCAACGGGTTCGGGTGTACACTCCAGTAGACGCACTGGTGTCTCGGTTGTTGCTAACTTTGCCGCTGAAATTCAAGCTGCAGCTTCCCAACGAACTGTACGACACCCACATATTCCTTCCCGGTGCTCGTATTCTGGTAGCCACTTCATTACGCCTCCTGCTACTCGAATTTGCTTCCGAAGGAACTCTTGCAACGCTTACAACAGCCATCATGTCATCAACGTCCATTCCACCGCCACTGGTAATATGGAGTCACCCGTTGTCGAAGTTGGTGGGAGCTCAACGTACACCAACAGGTATAGCTGTACACTTGGGTTCTAGTGCTTTCGATGTTGAGTCGGATGCTGTAGAGAAGGCGAATGACGACGTTGCAACTTCGATGCTCTCAGATCTGGAGGAATTGGGGACTTCCGGTACTGATCGCGTGCACTCATTCTTGACAGAGCTTGTAGTTCGACATCAACGAACCACCGCTAGCAGTTTCGGCACCGAGTAACCATCCTGTCTTAGAAGAAATTAGATGAATAATTCAATGCATTTCACTGAGCTGGATGCAATCAGGTAATGAACTGGTAAATCAAAGAAATCGTCGCGTAGCTGACGGTTTTTAGTGTGGTTAATGGGCTATATCAACAAATACATAGGAGAAAAATGAAGCCACGCGAAGCATACAACCTGTCATTGAAAAGCGTATCCCGTCCGGATGACGAGGAAGGGTGGGAGAATTGGTCCCTACTTCTGTGCCGGTGGCACGTATCCATGCTTGGAAGCGTACGACTGGGCCATCTACAACAATGTTCATCAGTCACAAGAGCTTCATCACTTAGCACCACAACAATCTCAGTACCTTGGCCATGAATTCCGGATGTTCCTCTGCCTCATGAAGCACAAAAGCTCCAGCCTTAGCAGCAACTCCTTGATGTTGACGCAACAACGTCTCCGTCTCCTCAGCAGCAGGACGGTACGTCACTGTCGGGTCCATATTCATATCCAATGTTCCCTCGCGGAACTGAGGGTGGAACATCATGATGAGGAGACTCAGGATGGCGTTGCCACACATGAGAATACCCACAAAATAAGACAGTGAGCCTTCCATGCCAAAGTCCATGAACCCCACAATGAAAATGAAGGCAGTACGGCCACGGTACGTGAACAGGAAGCCAAATTGTTGACGGATCCATGGTTCCATGTGCTTGAAGCGGCACTCGAACGCTAGCAGTAACAGTGCGAAGATACTGATATGAAGGTTATATGACCGGATCATTAGAAACATTATATCAGAACCAAAATAAAAATACTCACATAGCGTAAACGGAGATGAAAAAGCACGTGATGTCCAGCACCACCAAGTTAAACAGACCCAGGAAGCCTGCAAGCGCCTGGAGCACCGCTAACACCACGTTAGTGTAGCGCAGATAGCGCATCAGTGTGGCCGCCTCCATCATCTTCATCCTATAGAAACGTCATATCTCCATCAGATAAGATTATCGTTCCATTTCTAAACGCATTTCTAACTTTTGCCAGTACGTAGCAGGCGCAGACAGGTTCGAGAGCGACGTGAAGCCGCTCACATTGCCGATCTCCTGCTGCCGGATGCCGCCCGGGTTGCCTGCGTTGCCCATCGCCGCCTGCTGCGGGTTCAGAGGTGCACGAAGAAGCCTCTCTTGAGCGTCGTTCTCGCTGAACATGGATTTTATGTTTTGTATTAGGAAGGCGGAATCAGACGGACTATAATGCGTTAAGTACGGGCCTATTTTCGCGACCAATGAGGAAACAAGATTTCTTCGTTCAGTCAATCAGAAAATAGTTCTGCGAACCTAGAGTCATTTCAGACAAAAACTTTTTTCTTCGAGAACTATCGAATATGATTGGCTGAAACTGGTTGCTACGTGAATCTTGAAAGTTGTTGTAATTAGGTGTTAGACTCGATAACAAGACCTACGTGTATTAAATACGTGTACACTGTACCCGATGCAAGTACCATGAATGATCTTCTATTGCTCAAGTGAACGCAACACCAAAAACACGACTGAAATACGTGCATTAACCTTACAATACCAGCGTTTCGAACTGTGACAGCAGATTTAAACGTGACTGTCCTAACTGTTGGAGAACACAACTTGAATACGAAGCTACAGCAATTGATAATAGTTACATTGGCATCATATCGCAATTCTGCAATACCTCAGACGGCGTTTAGAAAACAGCGTGAATCCACCGTTCGCGCAAGTTTTTTCTCTTATCACTCATTAAAAAATTTACTTAACACAAAATCTTGAGGACGATGATAGCAATACTTCCTCTGGTTGAAAATGATGGAAGCTATGCGATATGGCGTTTGATAGTCCAGACGTGGCTATTACTATTGAGAGTTACAAGATTACTATTAAGAGTTACAAGATACCGGTAACAAACAAAAAGAGGGACGACCAGCGTCCCTCAGAAGATGACACGAGCGTTCATACATCGCTCGATCACATCTAAGAACTCGAGGCAGCATCCCTTTCCGTCGCAACTTGCCTTTCGACATGTGTGGTATCTTGTACTCGTTTCCTCCAGCTTCTTCTAGCACACACAGCATGCACGCCTGCAACGTGAGAAACACGTCGTCCTGGGTTGTCGTGCTCAGTTCTTCATACGCCGCTTCAACTGTATCTATCAAATTCTGAATACCGCGAATTGCATGCCGGTACTGGATGCATTGGATAGAGGCAAAGAGACCCAAATCCAACGTGTTATAATCTGGTGAGTTTGGAGGCTGAAAGATTAGTCGGATGAACCAACCATCTGCTGAGCCCACAGCAACGATATCCTGGTCAAATGGTGACACATGTGGTTTAGCGTTATCTTGCTGGATCAATATCGGCCGACGGCGGTCTTTTGCGGGCCATTTTTGCTTGATTGATGGGATCAAATATGTCAGAAGATACTCTTTGTAGATGTCGCGCGTGACGCTTTCAATATTGCGCACACATAGTGTGCCTTTCGACCGGTACTTGCTCGTACGCTGCGCAACATGCTCTTCCGTGAAAGCCCAGATGCCTAGCTTTCCGTCCCAGAGACTGTTTCTATGAGGATCAAAGCTACAAATCGAAATCATTTTAGACAGGTTCCCACAAATTATTACTA
>NBNE01000631.1:0-19263 GCA_002215365.1 Phytophthora megakarya
ATTGAGAAGAATCCCGTAGACATGTACATTAAGTTGATGTGGGGAATGAAAGCCCAACTAAAGTACAATCTACAGTGCTGCAGTACCAGTAATTCTATTCGTTTCAGCGATAACGACATTTAAGGGGCCTTGTTGGCCTCCTCTAGGAAGGGTTGGTCCGTGTAGCCCCACTCGCCCGGAGCGTAGAACGTCTTGGCGTCATAAGGGTTCAGAGGTGCGTCGATCTCCAGACGCCTCACAAGGTCGGGGTTCGAAATGAAGTAACGGCCCATTGCCACCAGGTCGGTGTCGTCGCCATCCACTGCCTTGATAGCCAATTCGCGGTTGTAGCCCGACGCAGACACCAACACTCCATTGTAAATCTTGCGGAACGAGCGGGTCACGGATCCGTCCGTCGGGGCGTTCGGGTTCTCGTGCACAGCGAATGCACGGGGTTCAATGAGGTGCACATAAGCTAAATTGTACTCGTTTAGCTTCTTGAGCACATAGCCGTAAGTACCGATGGGGTCCGACTCGAGCTGGCCGAAACTCATACCGTAGGGGGACAGTCGAATACCCACACGACTCGAGTCCACGACCTCCAGAATCGCATCTAGGGCTTCAAACAGGAAACGAGCACGATTCTCCAAGGAACCACCGTATTTGTCCGTGCGGTCGTTGATACCGTCTTGTAAGAACTGTTCAAGGAGATACGCGTTGGCGCAGTGGAACTCAACGCCGTCAAAGCCCGCAGCCAACGCATTTTCCGCCGCTTTCTTGTAATCCTGCACAATGAGCGGGATTTCGTGGGTCTCCAAAGCACGAGGTGGCACTTGTTGCTTGGGACCTTCACGGGTATAGATCGTAGTGTCTCCCATGTCCACATTGGAGCTGGACGACACCGGCAGCTCACCATTGAGCTGCGTGAGAGGATGACTCATACGACCAGTGTGCCACAGCTGGAGGAACATGTGACCTCCCTTGGCTTTGACAGTGTCTGTCACATGCTTCCACCCGTCGACCTGGTCCTGGTTGAAAATACCAGGACTCCCGACGTAACCACGAGCCTGCGGACTGATGTTGGTTGCTTCGGCAATGATGAGACCTCCCTTGGTTGCACGTTGGCCGTAGTATGTCGCCGTAATCTCGGGTGGCACACCCTCCTCGCCGTGTTTGAGACGAGTCAATGGAGCCATCACTACACGGTGCTGCAGAGTCAATTGGTTCGACTTGCCGCCCAACGTGATGGGAGTGAAGAGTTTCGTGGATAGCATAGGGACTTGATCGAGTTACTTGAGTCTTGAAGAGCAAATTCGCTTATGCATGGACCTCCAATTTGGAGTCCAAAAGGGAGAGATCAAGGTCTGGGATTGGCGACGTACAAGACTTGTACGTCATTACAAGACAAACGGATCAACAGATCGTACAATTGTATTGCACACGTACCTAAGTGATCCGAGTCACCGATTCCATGTATGGAACCGAAGCAAGTTTACACGACATGTATTCGTTATCTCGCCTTGGTGAAGAAGCACTTGCAGACAATGCTTGTAGCGTTTTCGGTCCGAACACAATGGCAAGCGTTGTTCAACCACATTGGTAAACGTTGATTAATGTTTACCATCCCCAACAATTTGTTGGTATGGTAAACATGTTGGCAACAAAAACGCTTTAGGCATTGGTTATCCAAGTTTCGAAAGTTAAAATTTGGTTTTCATATCGGGCATCGACGAGCGAGAATACGTTGGAATGTCAGCCGGTGATGTTCCAGGTGGCCGCCACCATTGATTCCATGTTCGAAGCATAGTGAAAAACAGTGTTCTCATGCTTTATTAGTCGTACATGAAGATGAGAAGCTTTTCCATATGTGGACTCTACATGTACTGTACGGTACTATTATATTCATTCATGATCGATAACTTATCGACGATGAGGTACAGTACATATATGTATACTGTGACTCACTGGCCCTAGCTAAAAGTCTGCGAGTATTGCAAATAATAAATACTCACAGACTTCGCAGCGAGGCCATTTAAATGGCATTTTGGTGTTGTGCAACGGACAAGAAACCGTTCGCTTCTGATCAGCCAAATTGACACAGACAAGAAATCGACAGTTCTGACAGTGTCCAAGTCGTGTCTGAGTGGAGAGGTTCAACCAGTACGCTAATAGACAGGTTGTCACGGAAGAATCACCTCACATTATGGGTCGACGCAGCCACTCGAGCGCGTATCGTGACATGGATGAAGAGTTCTTCTCGTCCCTGGAAGAAGCCAACTACGAATGCCACGAGTCACCTGCCAAGAATAAGGCGTTGTCCGAATCGACAATTCTTTTGAACCATTTGGAACAGCGTCACACCTTGCGGGCCAAAGTCATCCTTACACTGAATTTGCTACTATTAGCGGGTGTAGGCACGACCGCTCTGTATTCATCGGTAGATGCTTCGACTTGGGCGATGAAGATACCAAGTCCATACCCAATGTTCCGTGGTAGTTCAACTGTGAATATTCCTCCATTCCAGACTAACTTTGGCGAGGTGTTTGAAGGAAACGATTCCCCAGCGTTCGGCAATGCCATTCTTGCAATCGATGGGACCGTTACTCGAAGCGAGACAGTGACCAAAGAAGAAGAAGCAGTGGATGATGCGCTAGCAGACGAACTAGACCCCTATGACGAGTTCCACAAAGCAGGGAACCAACTAGAAGCAAACTAGAAGGAACACTGCCATCGATATGAATCTACTTACCTGTCTATTGCTCCAAAATTGTCTTATGAACGCACTTCATCTAGTGTGAATACTTCGTGATAGTCGGTTGGGATCTCAAACAACTTTGAATCCAACCGCGGATTCAGAGTAATTTTTTGGAAAGTGTATGCCACACGGATTGTAAACATCGTTGGAAGCTCAAACTTGACAGGAAATCCAGGGGGAAGTTTCTGTAGACGAGTATGAGTCATCAGCAAACACGGTATTTTACGTGAAGTGTGAACAAACGTACCATCTGGAAGAATTCTTCAAGGTTCTTGACATGCTCTCCAGTAGTAGAAATGAACTTTATGACCGGAAGGAAGTCGCGAAGTTGGAATGGAAAGTTCTCTGTCATGACCACCTTGGCTTCAAAGTCCTTGTGTACTCGGCGTGCAGACGGTAGAAGTGTCAGGCTGCGAAACGTGTTTTTCATTCCAAGAGCGGGTTCTACTCCGTTGTTTCTTGTAGCAGAAACAGTCGATGCCTGCTGATGGAAGTGTTTTTTGTCCTCAAACATCTTGAAAAAAGATGACTTTTTCCTGGTCTCGTGTTGTTCATCGACTCCCGATTTCCGTGCTTCACTTAGCTTGAAGTAGTCCACGAATGGTGTAGTGGTGGTGGTCGGGTTTGGGATATGGTCCAACTGACGAAATACTTCGCATTTTTGTTCATCCGTAAGTCTGGGTGCGTTCTTAGCGTCTTCAAGTGATCCTGACGAAAACGTTGACGCCAGGTCAGCTTCGTTTGGATGAAGCAAGTGAGCATTGTCTACTGAAGGTTGATCGGCAACCGCCCGAATATGTGCAACTTCATAAGTGATCTTGATCCCATTCCGGTCAATTGTAAAGCCCTTCTGCGTGTTCTGCCACATCAACACGAAGCTTCCGTTGTGTTCGACCTCAAACGCCCCCACAATCTCCATATTCCTGACGCCGTCTGTACGACACACAGGCTGCTGCTGGTCATCGTGGAAATACGTGGCCACGAAGCAGAAATCAGTGCTCTTTGACAAAAACTTCCACCGAATGGTATCACCTGCGATCACGTCTAAGTGCATCTCAACTTTGCGCCCTTTCTCGAGCCGTAATGTTTGTGCCGAATCAGTACCGCCGTTGCTGGAGCTTGAGCTTTTCTTTTGTTTCAGTTTAGAGCTCTTGTCCTTTGAATGAGGTACGGACGAGTGAATGTGGTCAACAAACTGCTGCACTTCCTCAAACGGTGTGTCCTTGCCAGTTGGAAGCTGCTTCAGCTTGCGGTCTTGATTCACAACCGGTCTAAATTGTGCTTGCATGGAGAAATTCTTCATCTTGTACGTCGTGCCTGGCCAAGGACACCTCCTCTGTTTACTACGACTCTTTTTATTCTCTTCATCCTCTTGAATTCTGCTCTCATCTTGTTTTCCTTGTGCTTTGACATCTTTCTGTTTGATAAACTCCAAATTAATAGCATCCATACTCGACGACGACATGGGAGTAGTTAATGCCACATGCAGCGCCAAGTCTAAATTCCCCACAGACGAATTGTGCATAGCTTCTAACACATCATAGAACGCCTTACTGTCATGGTCGATCACTACAGCATGTCCCGCTCTCTCTCCACTATTCCTCCCCAAATAAACATGACTCATAGGTCCTTTCTTCCACTTGACTCCATCCAACCCCTTTAACGCCGAGTCGATGCGTAGTTGAGAGCCTCGTTTCCAGATGCGAATCGTGTCGGATGGCAACACACTTGACACCATGGGCACCCACGAGTGGGCTTCAATGAAAATTTCAGCTTCAAAATCTGGGAGTTTCTCCAGCGCTTGCATGAACGTTTCTTGGGCTGTTTCCAGCGACTCGATGACTTGGTGTTCACCTCGAAGACAAATTTGAGCCAACATGAACTCATCGTCACACAAAGCAGCGTCGTGAGCGCAACTCCAGCCGTCGGAATTGCGTGATGTAACACTTGCATCTCGATCTAATAGGCGTTTCACTATGGCCCGTTGGTTCGGCTGCACAATGCGCACAGCCAAATGCAAAGCGGAATTCCCGCGAATGTCTTTGAGTTCCAGGAGATTTTTCAGCGCGTCCGCTTTAAGAGGATCTAGAAATTCTTCACCTTCGGGACACACCGCGTTGAGAATGTTGCGTACGCGTTCGATGTCGCCCTCCCATACAGCCACGTGCAGTGGAGGAGGGACTCGAGAGTCACTTGAAAGCATGTTGCTGATGACTTGTGTCCAAATCCCGTAAGCTGAAGTGGTAACTCTGAAGTAACGGTGTGTGATTGGATAAAATACCTTCAAAAGCTTTACTGTACCAGTCACCTACACGACACTAGACATGACTGTCATGTCATGACATGACGCGTGTGATGTCTCCCGATGCGTTTGATAAGGCAGCATTGGCTCGTGTCCGAGAAATGTGTCAACGTGTCAACGCATTTCACAACAATTGGCAGGAGAGTCACTTGAAAGCATGTTGCTGATGCTTGTGTCCAAATCCCGTAAGCTGAAGTGGGAACTCTGAAGTAACGGTGTGTGATTGGATAAAATACCTTCAAAAAGCTTTACTGTACCCGGTGCACGCGATCACCTACACGACACTAGACATTACACGACGCTTGATAAGGCAGCATTGACTCGCGTCCGAGAAATGTGTCAACGTGTCAACGCATTTCACAACAATTGGCAGTCACCAATGCCCATTGCAGTTCCAACGCCTTCGTCGTGAATCTGCTCTGGTATGCCGATGAATCGCACTTCATCCGTTCAACGGGACACACGACGACCGTAGTGTTGGGCCGTAGCAATGGGGCTGACATGTATTAATACATGCACCATGCACACGTACTTCTTGTAGCCATTTCGTAGACGACTGATGAAGTATACGCATACCAAGACGCGTCGTAATCGTACGGTATCCGGATCTTCCGGAGGATCACTTCAGTTTTGGACACCAAGCAGAAAACGAAATAATGAGCACTGAGCAGGAAGCGCAATGGCGACAGCAGCGCGCCGAGCTCTACGAGGAGCTGTACGAAGGCGGCAAGGACGCGCTCAATCGCGAGAGTGTACGCAAGACAAGGTGCGTCAGCTGTAGTGGGTAGTATTCATAGCTGATCCCTTGGCATGTAGACAGAACTTCACACTCGGCTTAACTCTCGAATCCAAGCCGTACGTGTTTCCCTCAGAAAACGACGGAGTGGCTTTGATCTGCGCGCCAATTCCAGTCGAAATGGCGGAGCGTTGCTTCGCCATTGGAACAGAGCTGGCAGATCTGTTGCCGCGTGAGCCAGACACCAACCACGCTGTGGCCTGCGTCACTCCTCGTGAACTCATGCACATCACACTGTTCCACACGTCGCACCCGGGCGACCTGGCGCCCAACGCAAAGCTGCGTTTCCCGCAGGACGTGGAGCAGCTCAAGACCATGTGCTTGCGCTTCTCTCCGTTCCGAATGGCGCCCGTGAAGGTCCTCATGGCTTCGTCTGGCGCCATTATCATGCTGTTTCAGTGTCTACCAGCAGTCGAGAAGCTCAGCGACGATGTTGTCAACGCTCACACCGAGTTCTCCGTAGACCACATCCGTCGTACGGCGAAGGAGACCTTCTCGTACGCTCCCAAGACCGACACGCGCGTGATCATCCACGCGACGTTGGGACGCGTGTTGTCGCCCACCATCAGCGACGTCGACTTGGATCGGCTGCGTACCAGGTGCGACGAGATCACAACTCAACTGGAGGCAGACCCACAGCCGGCGCTATTCGACAAGCTGTGGTTCGTGGAGGAGACGCACAATTTGTCGCCGCAAGGTCCCAAAACTGAAGTGCCACTGCTCGGTGGAGTGCAGTAGGAATACATGGATCAACCAAAGCGTACTTGAGTCATGTTCGAATAGAGTACATATCCAGTAGCTCAGCAGCATCTCCAGCGAGATGCCTTCGGCAATTGACCAGAGAGGCAAGCTTTTGACACGGAAACGTTCGAGTACAGGCCTGTCATCTGAATACGTATTACATGTGCCCCGACCGACCGCGGTGATCGACCAAGGTAAACTATATTTAGTCCAAGCTTATTCCCGCCAGCAACACGACCGGCATCAAGTACGGTGTACATGTCCAGGTCCATCTCAAGAATTCTACTCCGACCGACCGTGGCCATCGGCCAAGGTCCACTATATTCAGTCTAAGCTAATTCCCGCCTGGAATCCGACCGGCAGCCCTCTCGTATACATGCATGGTCCATCTGTAGACTCCTTTGCCCGACCGACCGCGCAGATCGGTCGAGGTAGACCATATTCAGCCTAGGCTAATTCCCTCGTGCAACGCGACCGGCGGTAGAAGGTGCTTCAACTTGTATCGAAATGATGTAGCCGGCGATGTGGGCAACACCAGTTATGTGCTTAACACAGACGAACAGTGCAGAACAACACGGTCATCGGAGCCATTTTTCCCCGACCGACCGAGCCGATCGGGAGAGGTTGGATATACTCAGTCCAAGCTAATTCCAACGTGCAATTCGACCGGTATTAGACAAGACGGGGTTAAAATCACCGACCAACCGCTCGTTTCGGCCGTTATCAGCATACTCATGGCGAGATAGTAGCGGCGTGCAATGCGACCGGCCGCAGAAGAGCCAGCTCCGCTGAAAGCTCGCCTCAGTGGTCGTGCGCTTATCATCGTTCCACGACCATGTACAGTAGTGGCAATGTCCAGCGCCTTGAAACTCATGCATGAGCCTGTGGTAATGAAAGCAGGAAACTTGGGAGTGTTGATGCCATGGCAATGCCGCTGAGATTGCGCTTACGTGTCTATCTAATGAACCAGCGAACGGAGCGAAACAATTCAATTAGGATTGTACGGTTATGGACTAGGCACGAACACCGGCGAAGACTGTGGACGAGCAGTGAACCAAAGCGTCTCTGCTCGAAGACGTCGCCGGGTCGTTATAAACTAGGGTCGCGCTGTGCGTATTGAGAACTGTGCGTAGGAAGTCTATGCCTGGAGTTGGGTCTGTTGCTGTCGCTGCGCCACGACCAGCGCCACGAGGGCTGCAAGATCTCGTAGCTGCGCCGACGCATCCACGACCTGCGCTTCCATGCGTCGCACTGATTTCTCGATGTCGTCCAGGTCCTGGCGTCGTCGCTTGGCGGCCGCCAACATTTCTTCTTCTTCGACTTCTTCGACCTCTTCGACGTCGCTCTCGTCACTCGAGCTCTCGCCCGAGGTCGTGCAACAACTCTCGACGTTGCTGAGGCAGGCGTCGGTCTCTTCTTCGGGTTTCAACGGGCTGGCAGTGATAACGCCATCGCGACGTCGCTTGTGCCCCAACACGCGCGGCTGCGAAGCAGACACAGGAGCGGACGAGGTTTGGGAGGAGTTGCAGAGCATTTCTGATGGAGTGGAGGTTTCTGGGGCTGCTGGAGCGAAGCAACCGATTCGTGTGAGCGCTTGAACGCACAATGAGAACTGGCGACCGCCATCGGCTCGCTTCGGGCGAAGCCGCTGGACTTCCGGCGGTTATAAAAAAATGCGCCGGGGCCTGGCGGTCGGTCGATTTATGTAGCGCCAGTTGACTGGGAGAAAGTATGCGATTCGATCCGCGAGGCAGCTGGTCGGTCGGGGAATCTGACCCCTGAGTATAACGACATGGAAGCAAGAAAATGCTAATTTCAGTATCGAATCAACCTTTGCATAGCGACCGACGTTCGACCCGGTTCTGCGCGGGCTGGGGCTGGCCCGGCTGCGTCGGTCGTCTTCCCCACAGCAAACCTCTTGCGCCCAGTATGGAGTCCGCGGCAGGCCCCGACGCGGTCGGGCAATTGCGATTTCCTTCGCGGTCGGTCGGAATATGGGATTTTGTATACCTCGACATTGGCCCGCTGGTAGAATTCGACAAGCTTCCCACAGTGCGACTTGAGCCACTAGCGAAACGGGATGCCCCCATTGGCTGCTGGAAGTTCGCTTTCCGAACCTAATTTGCGCTGCGCAACTCGATTGGCTGCAGCATACCAGACGAACTTAAGATAAAGGCAACTTGTGGTAAGCTGTTGAATGTCTTCGGAAGACGTAGCACATGGAGAGCTGCGGCATGTTAGATACAGTCAGCGGCTGTCGCTCCACGGAATTACCAGGCACGACATTCATTTTGGTTTGGTGAGTTTGGCGAGATTTCCCTGCTGTTACCTCTTCAGGGGTGGTCGCTTTGCAGTCGTTTCGAGCCGAAGGCGATCGGGCGATCACGAACAGCTAAGAAGCGCATGGACTTCTTCCGCTTCGCAGGAGGAAGCTGCTTACGACACGCATCGACCAAAACGTGGTCTGTTTCTTTAAACGGAAGCGACTTCTAGTATCCAAGAAAAACAACGGCATATTAAAGGCTGAATCCAGTCGTTCGGGTTGGGTAAATGTCTGACAAATGTTGTCGGATGTTCAATTGCAGCTTGCAATTTACTTGATTGTGTTTGGACAGCGACCGAAGGATTCCCAGTGCTACAGTAGACACAGTAATGGCGCTCTGACCAAACAATGGACAACTATCTCGACTGTGATGCAGGAGTCGCATTTAGCCCGACCATGCAAACCCACCGTCGGATTCGCGCTTAAGTTTCTCACAAAAAGAGTTCCAGACCGCAAAAGCAACAGAGAGAACGAGGTGACGCACTCCCACAAACCAGCGATCGACGACAGCATCAACGAACCAGGCAACTGATACATGTATGATCAAACTGTGTCTATTATATTACAGTCAAACTGCTTCGATTCTATTACCGAAGATTCTTGTGGCAAGAACTTCAAGCTAGGTACAGCTACCCCCTCCAATAACTAATTTCGAGTACAAACCGATGAAGAGGATGGATGTTGCCTCCGAGGTCGTTAGAATGGTAAGGAATTTAGTCAGTGGATAGGTCTGACTGTCATTGAAACTCGATCAAACGAATCGGTAATTGAAGGGTACCGGGTTTTGGTCGTATCCGAAGTGAGGACCGTTCCTGAATTGTATTTGGTCTGTCCTTCCTAATCATTGCAATACATGTACTATATCCATCAATAACAAAGTCGCGTTGCGCACGAAGAAGCTCTGAAATTTAGAAAAGGGTATTTCAACTTATAATCAGGTAGATAATAAAGCTATGGTACTGCTAACTGGTTGTAGGAAAGCTTCAAAGCTTTTAAACGTGAGGTTTCGTCAAGCGCCGATTGCGAGGGAGTGAAATACTGTAAAAATTCAAGTGAAAGAGGCTCCATAAGATAGAGGTGCTGCATAGATTTCACTCGGGTGACTGCGACGTAGAAGGAGGAGCGGTGAGATACGCGTCTAGTGTAGTTTCTGAAAGGGACGATTGTGACCATGTTCACAGTTAGACCCTGGCACTTCTCTGTGGTCAAACCAAATGCAGGTACGAGAGGAACTTTATCTACTGTAAGCGTGAAGGAGCGATCGCGAATATCAACCTTGACACCAGCGTGTTTCCTGCGTCGGACAGGAATGATGCCGCGAGGTGCGCACGACACAATCGATCGATCTCTCTAAAATGTATCGACTTTGCTTGTCTCCAAACACCCACATCAATCTTGCGCCGCATACCTGGTAAGAAAGCACCACCTCCGCGCATCTTCTAAATGGCCGATAAATTTCGAACTTGTCGTTCGTGCCACCCTTTCAATTGGCTAATAGATTTTGCACTTAGCTGAGGTTTAGGACACAGGCGACATCACGGTAATTTATCAAGATGGTCGAGTATTAGATTTCAGTAAATAGTGTTGATCTAACATAATACCCTCTCTTATTTATGATCGATCTGTTTTAACATGGATATGTTATCTTGCAAAATAGGACCTCTGCTGGGATCGCTCCTTAGCTCTGAAATAAATTTCAGAGAATAAATATTTGCAGTTATTCATTGTATTGTTTCAATAAATACGACGGTTTTCCGTGCCTAAACAGCTAAAGTGGCCATCCGTCGAATGATAAAGCTAGGAGTCTGTTGGTGTCAGAATGGTAAATATATATGGCGTGTGACCACCCATCGTACTGTAGAAGGACGCATGGTTCGGATAAAATCAGTATTTTCTTCTGGGTATTATAATAATTGGAAATATTAACTATTGTGTTTTGTTGAAAACTTCAATAAATTATTTGCATTGAAAACATCATGATAATGGTATTGATATTTTTTCGACCCCTGTGAGTCCTGGCTAGCATCTCCCTCGCTTCCGTAGTCATCAAGAGTCGACTCCATGCGTCGCCTCTTCTTGGATCGATGCTTCTCCTGTGCACAACGTCGCTTCTCCCGGATGTCAGCTCCTATTTCGAGGAGTCGATGTTGGTACTGGTACATGTAGTAGTGTCTTGCGTCGTCGCGAAGTGGATTGAGGCCGATGTGATAGTTAGTCAAAGCCACGGATAAGCGGAAGATGCTGTCGTACATGAGCTCCGCCCAGCGAACCTTATCAGAGCAAATTCGCCATAGTATGGTCCGCCGGCCGAAGAAATTTTCCACGATCACTCTTTCATGGGCGATGTCATCGTTTTTGGCTTGGTCAGCACGATTCAGAGTTCTACCCTTCTTCGGGTGAACGCACCGTAGTGCTTCAGCAGCCCCTTGATACCCTTTGTCAGCCAGTATGGCCCACTCATGAGGGTATTTATCATGAAGTTGACCATCATCAACCAGAATCTCTTCATCTGAGTGCTTCTTGGTCTTGGAGAAGTGAAACTCCTTGTTGCGCTTGAACATTGTGATGTCATGCGTGCTCCCTCGAGCGTGGTCTGAGCAGTTCATGTCGAAGTCCATCGGATTTATCGAAACCTCCACCTTCAGCCCGTACAGGTGGTGCTTTCTACTGAAGTAGGCTTTCCCTTCAGCTAGCTGTCCGGTCGGGCGAAAGCTTGGCTGAAAGGTGACGTCTAAAAGTAGATCTCTACCTTTAGATACAGGGAAAGTTGTCAAACGCCTGACCAGACGTGACAATATCTCGCATGGTAGTCGCATGGCTCCGTTCGGCAACCTGGTCTCCGTACAGCTTCGGTGATATCAACTCGATAATCTTCGCTACCATGTCGGTAAATGTGCTAGTTTTCTGATGAAACATCATTGCCAAAGCCTACCAGGTGCCAGCGAGCTTAAGGGTTGCAACGGCATAAAAAATCATCTTTTGCCATGAGTTTTGAGCGGTTCCCACGGCCGACTTGATAGTTTGCGTGCACGTACTCTCGAACGGTGAGCCACAAGGTGTTGAACTCGTGTTTGCTGCAACTATGGATCTTTCCAGCTCCACGCCAGCCCGCCACCCAAGCCGCAACCAAATGCGCTCCTCGTCTCGGCTTCTGCGGATAACAACCCGCCAACGCCCTAGTGGCCCAACCAGGTATGGACCCCACTGTGTTATTGTGGCATAAACGTCTTGGTCATCCTAACTTTCGTTTGATGCAGACCATGTCTAAGACCCAAGTGTCTCCAGAACTGGCATTCACCCAAGCATCTGCGATCCAGAATTACATCTGTCCCTCGTGCATTTTCGCTAAAGCACACCGTGCTCCATTCAAAAGCAAAGTTGATCGCACTAAAGCCCCTCCTTCAAAAGTTCATTCTGATATCAATGGCCTCTTGCCTTATCCTAGTCTAAGTGACGCTCACTACTTCATCACATTCATTGATGACTTCTCGCGTTTCACGTACTTATATGTAGTGAATCAGAAGTCCGACTTATATGAATGCTATGAAAAGTTTCGAAAGGCAGCCAAAAATCGTTTCAACACAGAGGTTGGTACGATTGAAACTCAGTTCAATCAATATGATCCTGAAGTTGCAAGACTCCAGAGCGACATTGGTAAAGAGTACGAAAAGTTAGGCCGAATTGTCTTCGACAAATATGGCACCCAAGTTCAGTTCACTAATGCCTACATCACAATAAAATGGTGTTGCAGAGCTCCGAATGCGCACGATCCTAGAGCGTGTACGAGCTCTTCTCATTGATGACGGTCTACGACGCCAGCTTTGGGGGGAATGCTGTCAATATGTCATACACCTCATCAATGTGACTTCAAGCAGTGTGCTCCCAGATGGTGTGACCGCATATGAACTATGGCATGGCAAGAAACCCTCTCTGCAATATATTAAAGTGTTGGGGTGTGCTGCCTTTACCCTTACACCTGAGCCACATCGCAATAAACTCGAGGCGTGAACTAAGCTTTGCATGTTTGTCGGTCTACCCAAAAAACAAAAAAGGCTATCACCTTCTCAGCATGACCGAGAACAAAATCATTTACTGTCGTGATGTTACATTCAAAGAGGACACGTTTCCTACACTGACCTTCCTTGAATGAGCCACTCTAAACCCAATAAGTACCTCCCGACCTGTTCAAAAAGAACTCTTACTCCTCTAAGTGCACTCCTAAAACGTAACCAAGCCTCTCTGGTGGCCACTGATGCCGACGTGTGCACTCCTTCCACTAAGAAAACTAGGTGTGGTGGCGCTCTCGCAGCATATTCTGAGGCGCAGTTACTCAATGAATCTATTGACTTGGAAGAGGGGCTTACCGAACATTATACCATCGTTAGTCTCTTAGCGACCAGCTACGACACAGATCCTAAGTCATACAAAGAAGCTATGCGTTCTGCCTATGCATCTGACTGGCATGCCGCTGCTCTCTCTGAACATAACTCGCTCATTGAGAACAAGAAATGAACATTTGTACCTCGCCCACATAATAGAAAGGTACTGCAATACCGAAGGGTTTTCGTGCGTAAGCGCGATGGAACCGGTAGCATTGTGCGCTTTAAAATACGCCTGGTTATCAAAGGCTTTCAGCAGAAGTATGGCATAGATTACACAGAAATCTTCTCACCTGTCGTGCGGATGGAAGTACTTCGACTGCTGCTCACGCTTGCAGCAATCCTTGACTATGAGATTGAACAAATGGACGTAAAAACGGCATTCCTCAATGGTTCACTTGACGTCGAAATCTTTATGGAACAGCCAGAGGGATTTTCCTCAAAGGACAAACCTGACTTAGTGTGTAGTCTTGGTAAGAGCCTCGATGGCCTCAAGCAAGCGCCTAGAGTCTGGTATCATACCTTTGCAAAATACCTCGAACGTCTTGGTTTCACTCGCCTAGTTAAGGATCGTTGCGTGTTAAGGATCGTTGCGTGTTCTTTAAGGTTATATTTAATGCACCGTGTTACATCTCGGTTTATGTCGATGACCAATTGATCATCGCACCGTTCAAACAAGTCGTTGCTCGGGTCAAATCGGCCCTGAGCTCCGAGTTCCACATGACCGATTTAGGGGGAGTATCCTACCTTCTCGGCTGGATTATTGAAAGAAACCGAGCCGAACGCTCTATCTTTATTCACCAAAAGAGTTATGCCACTAAGTTTTTTGACAGATTCTCGATGTTAGATAGTCACACCACAAGCACACCTATCGCACAGAAGTTAACTGCCAATGACTGTCCGAACGACGAAGACGCAAAAGCATTCATGTCCAACAAGCCATATCAAGAAGCGGTGGGTAGCTTCATGTATCTCATGACAGGCACTAGACCTGATCTTGCATATTTCATTCGAGAAGTCAGTCAGTACCTGGATAACCCTGAGCTTCTTCACTGGCAGTGAAGCATGGTCTGCACTACCTGAAAGGAACGTTAGATTATGGCATAACCTTCAGTGGAGTAGAGCATCTAGAACTTCTACAGTACAGTCAGATGAATATCTTATGGCGTACACGGACTCAGACTATGCGGCGTGCCAAGATACTCGGCGCTGCATTGGCGGATACATCACAATGTTCTGCAATAGTCCAATCAGTTGGGTCTCCCAGAGACGCCACACCGTGGTGCTTTCGACAACAGAAGCGGAGTACATTGATCTCTGTTAGTGTATGCAAGAGCTTATATATATAAAGTTACTGCTAAGAGAATGGGCTACAACAGCTCAAAGCCAATCTTGATCATGGAAAACAACCAAAGTTGCATTAAGATATGCAACAATCCAGAGCTTCATGGCAGGAGCAAACACATTGACATCAAATACTTCTTCGTTCAAGAGAAGCTGTCCCGTCAGAAGTTCACTGTTAGCTACTTTAACACCAGTGGAATGTGCGCTGACATTTCTACTAAGCCACTTAGCAAACCAATATTTGAGAAAATGAGAGAGCTAATACGAGTTGCTCCACCCAAATAAGCAATGAATTTCTTGTAAGACATGAAAAGGTGAGAGCATATTATTTATTGTCCAAAGGTTTGAAACCCACCTTGAAATCCCCTTAAGACCGTCCGCCCTGAGCACTTACGTGCGCGGCAAAAAAAACACGGAATGGGCGTACGAACGAGAAGAAGTTCATTCATGTGCACTCTTGAACTAAACACTCACTAACCACCCCATTCTTGTCCTCGTCGATGACGGTACGCTTCTTTCCTTTGGCATCCACTCGAAGGACAACACAATGACCGAAAATTTCCGGATGTAAGCTCCCACCAGAAATAGCCCATCAGTTAGACCGCCCTTCTCCTCCAACTCTAACAGGACACGACTTCCTCGATGCCCACCTGTGATGAGGTTTCGCTTTAGAGCGTTGATGCCCAAGTCGCACTTGGACGCTCGTAACTTGCGAAGTAACTTGAAAAAAAAGGTTCCATGTGCAGGCCTTGAGCAGATCGCGACCTTCGGCTAACTCGTCAGCGATGAACTTGGCGACGACGTCCTGTGGTATTAACCCTGGGCGGTCAAAAGCACCAGTTGCAAGGTCTAGCGCGTTAAACACGCAGTTGTAGTTATCGCTTGCGTCGATGATAGCCTTCCCAAAAGTATCCGTCTTGCAGAACTGACGAAAATGCTGCATACCGCTGGCAGGGAAACGCTCGGCGAGTTTGACTTCTTCAGAATGAATCTTGGACATATCTTCAACAGGATCCCATGTCCGATATCGATTGCTCTTGGATGTAGGACGCCAATCCCAAAGGACGCTAACGCACAGAGTCTTGCCATCTGCGTCGCGTTCGACTCCGTCGATCTGCCAAACTTCCCACAGGCGTTCAAGATCAGTGTCCCAGGCAGAGCCCTCTTCCTCGTCACTCGAAGGCGGATCCGGGTCTTCAGCTGCTGAGCCGTCGCTTTTGAGATCATCGCTGCAAAGCCGTCCGAGACGTCGTCGTCGCTGCAGCGCTCGTCAGTGCTCTCATCCTCACCAGAAGACAGCATATCACTGTAGGCGATAGTATTCCTTAGCGCTTCATTGTCCTCACGCTTCTCCTCTGGAGGTGTCAGTGCTCTCATCCTCACCAGAAGACAGCATATCGCTGTAGGCGATAGCATTCTGTAGCGCTTCATTGTCCTCACGCTTCTCCTCTTGAGGTGACGGAGGCGCAGTACGCTGACGCTTGGGGGCTGGTGGCGCACACGAGTTCTTCTCCATCGCAAATTCGAAAATAGAGAGATCAAGCCACAAAAGAAAACAAAATTGTTTTTGGAAAATTCTAAACGAGAAGCAAATCTACATTTTCTAAACCGGTCTGGTTCTGAAAACTGGGAAAATTAGACAACGTCGTCAAACCTTTACCGTATAACGAGATAAAGTACGAAGGATTGATCAGCAACCGTTTCCCATTCTAAACTCTGGAAATATTACTGGCTTTATCTATATTGGTTGACCACCTTCAAGAACAGACACAGATATTTCTGCTGCAATGGGAGTGTCAATGTGACAGCAGTACACCTGTTGACACAAGAACGCCCAGTTTAATATTTACAGATTGAGACAAGTCTGTACTACCAGATTTGACAGGATTCTAGAAGGTTCCACCGCGTAGCAGCTCCACCGCTCCGCTATCTCTGTCTTCTCTAACTAAATCAATCTCACTCTTCTTTTAGCCATTTACTCCTTAAGTCTACTCCGGTCTCTCCTACTTCCACCTGCGCCCTGGTCAAGATGGCTCGACATGTTCGTTCCTTGTTCTCCAGGTTACTGATCATGCCGGCAAAACGCTCCGTCGTCGCTGCAATCCCTGGATTGCTTAGCAGCAGTCGTTCTGGTGCTCAGAGAAGTCCACGATACCTGCGTTTACAACCGTATTCATCGGTTGTCATCGTAGCAAAAACGATGACATGTCCTTTCCAGGTGTCAGTGGTATCTCCGTGTGACCTGGAGGAGGACTTGCTTTATCCACGAGAGTAAGAGGCACGTCTTTCTGCGCTGCGCTGCAGGCATCGATAGCCATCTTGGTCTTGCACAACTCGAGCGTCCCCTCGCGATTAGGCTTCTTCGCCTGAGCCTTGACCTTTTTGTTGAGCCCCAGGAGCTCCTTCTTCACAGCGTTTACCCCTTGCTTGCCTCTTGGGTATGCATGGATGTTCCGGCACTTAATACCGACCACCAAGTCTCGAACCCGTTTAGGGAAGTCCACAAACTTGTGTGGTCCGGTATTGTCCATGTCATTGTGCATGCCAAAACAATAACGGCACTTCATACTGCGGTAGCTGTAGTGCACATCATTTGTTAATGTCTGCTGGGGGATTTGCACTTTCCCAGCACCGATTCCTTCAGTTGTTGCCGGTGTGAGTGTGATTCACCCGCCGTGAGCTGTGTAGAGCCATGATGCTCTTGCTGCAATGATGGAGCATAGTTTGGGCTCAACGCGATTCAGCGTGAATTCATCAGTCGAAAAGCTGATGACTTGCCTCCACAGATGGTTAGGCAGTACTTGTTTATCAACAGGTTGGACGATATGACGCCAGCTTTTATAGCTGTTGCAGTTCACCCGACCCTTCAGAGTCTTCAGCCGTGTAAAGAGGTGACTTACGCTCCTAAATGCAGCATTCACTTCATCTTCGAACTGTTGGACCAGGTCCACAAAACCAGAAATAGTGTTCAGGCCATGGCCCTTCTCCACATCACGCCATATTAGGTGCACGGGCTCTTGCACCTCCTCGTTCAGCTTGTATGGGGTTGGCAGTGTCTGGATGAGCAGGTCCTTGATGTACGATTCTTGTTGGCCTGGAATGGCGAGCTACAAATCGTAGTCGTCCTTTACTTTATAAGTCGCGTCATCTTTTGGTGGAGTCATCGTCGGCATACCAGTCAACGAGTCCTGATAGCGAATAGTGGGCCTCGTCCTACCAGCTTTGAACTCGTCGACAGCGCGCTCGCTGCTTGTTGAGGTGAGGTGAACCAGTATTTGGACCTTCTACGTTGCAAAGCGACCTTACTCACCGCTGAACATCAGCATGGCAGTCAAACCGCTGTGGCTTGGTTTGCTCATCTTACTTGAAATGTTAAATGATCACAAAACACTAAGTAAAATCAACTCGTAGTGTACTAAACTCTTAATCTCTAAGCCTCCTCTTTAGATCCGTGATCGATACCTGGAGGTAAAAGAGGAAGTGAGCTCGTCTTCGGGCTGTGTCCTCGACGGCATCACTCCTCACCTTTTGTCATCATCGCACATATGAATGTCAGGCAACAGTTGTCTGCACTATCCAGTATAGATTGGAACTGAACGCCCTCTCGTACTTGCTTAATGGTAGAAGTAACACAATAATAAATTGTATAGAGAGGTTTTACGTGTATTTCACTGGCAATCCAAACTGCCTATTTCGCAAGCGCTCCGGGGCGCCTATCATCCAACAATTATTGCAACCGTGCTAGAGATTGGCATTTATCACATGGATGTCCGCACCTCTTTCCTTAGCGGTTTTCTTAAACAGGAGATCTACAAGGCTCAACCGGATGGTATACAGTTCTGGGCAAGGACGATCTAGTGTACAAATTCCTAAAGAGCATTTACGGGTTAAAGCAAGCTTCCGTGTCTGGTACCAAACGTTGTCTGTTATTCTAGTAAGTGTTGGATTTCACAAGCTCATCAAGGACTGTTGTGTGTTCCTATTAATCGTGAACGGGGTCTACTTCTATAGCGCGGGGTACGTCGATGACTTACGAAGGCTATTGATCGTTTCAGCGCCTTCAACTCCAGCATGCCGGAAAGCGGTCAACCTGTTACTGAAGCAGAGAAAGATGCGATGAAAGTTTTTCAGTATCGCGAAGCTATTAGTAACATTGTGTACGTGTGGTGGGTACCATGCCAGATCAAGCTGAACAACGCACTACCGCAGATGCGCAGGGACTGACAAAACACAATACGGTACGTTCGATGAAGTAAGGGAATGTATTTGAATTTGTTTTAACTCTGTTCGTGTTTGCATATTAATAAACCTAGTTTACACAAACGGCATCGACTTCAAAGGAGACCTTCTGGACTATCTTACCTCTTGCTTTGTTGTAGCGCACGATCTGCATCTGAGGGATATTAGACGGTGGCTCCCAAGTCGGTTCCCAGTCGACGAGGTACAGGTACGTCCCCTCAACTGTCTTCAGGCGTCATAACACCTTTCGCATGCCCCACAGTGGAACAGTTTCAAGGGGCCCAGCCTCGGCTTCAACCTCGGCCTTGCTAGACGAGTCCGAACTCACGACGATGGTGCTCGCAATGCTGGATCCCGCAGTCGTACCTGTTGCCGACGTCTCTGGAGCTGAGCCTGTTGTCAGTT
>NBNE01000632.1:0-19233 GCA_002215365.1 Phytophthora megakarya
CACCCCTCTCCACTTACGTCAGTTCCAGCTTCAGCCAAGCAGTTCATACAAGTACCTCCACCAATTCTAGGGACGGGAACTCTTGCGCTCGTTAAAACGTTGATAGGTTGTTCGAGTTTTAATATCTTCCTGTAGTTATTGGTTTATTATCGTCACTGTAGACTTAGCCAACCATGGCCATAGCTTCAGCTTCAGCTTCTGCCCTAGCTTTAGCCTCGGCAAGAGCCTTGGCATACTTCTCTTTATATATGTTATAGGTCTGTCGAATCTTGTCCGTTATCGGTCTGTCTTCCACATGCAACCACTTGTACATTTCTTCCGGCTTTACTGTATTTGTCGCCATCCGTAAAGACAAAGAATCCAGCATTTTTGAAACTTGGCTGGTGCTAATACTGCCGCCATTCTTCTCCACATCTACGAGCATCCCACCTAGACGCTCAAATCCAAAACGGTTTTTCAACAAGTAGACCACACTCGTTCGTTTGTTCTTGGGCATCTTCTCGTTGTAAAGTTCAACGTACTTGAGCCAAATGGAAATAACTGGGTCTTGGAAGATTTTATCTCCAGCTTTAGTTAGTTCTAAATCTGAGAACAGGGCAACTGGGCTCTTTTTGCTCGTAATCCAGTTATTGAGCTGTTCGGTATTTAATCGATGAGCAAGAGTTTTGGTATTAGGCGAATTGGCTGCATCAGCGATCATAGATGCGATCTTTTGCTTTGTAAAAAAGTCCTCCATCATAGCGATAGCGTTCAGGCTTTCCTTGGGGTACATATCTCGGAAATCGTCGGCATATTTAATCCATGCATCAAAAATTGGGTTAGCAAGAAGATTTCCCTCTTCCTTGTCCAGTCTCAATAGTAAGAAAATGTTCTCTGGAGTTTTCTTGGTCTTCAACCAATATGTGGTCTGCTCAGCTTGTACGCGTAGTGCGATCCTCTCCGTACTCGAAATTCCTTTTGCCGTGATTAACATTGGTACCAATGCTGATTCATCCACAAGTGGCCTCATATTTTCAAACAAAGACACCTCTCGCTTAGGGTACATCTTGTTGTACTCGTCCACGTACTTCACCCACGTGAGCAATTCAGGTTTTTCAAATAGATCATACCTCATTTGATCCAGTTTGAGTAAATCAAAGATATCGTCCGGGGTTTTCTCGTGCAAAAGCCAACGCTGAATCTGCTCTACTTCCAGTTGTTTAGCTACCTTCGCAGTCGCATCATCCGCCTTCGCAGCTTGAATGATCCTAGAGAATCCATCGTCTCCATAATGCAAAACGAGTGTTGAGACCAATGACGTTTGTTGTCTCCGATTCTTCTGATTGAATGACCTCATGTAGTCGAGGTAAGATTGTAGCTTCGGGTGGGCCAAGACGTTATCAACCACATTGTCCAGCTTCAGAAGCTTGAAAACCTCATCCGTAGATTTACCACCGTCGAGCCATTTCTGCAGTAATTCAGAGTCAACTTTGAACGAGTTGGATTTCGTGAGCGACTCCACAGCGGTAGGACTAATACCTCTGGCTTCGTATTGTTCTCCATTATCCTTTGTTTGATCGTTGCGAGTCCTCAAAGTCCTTTTGGTGGGAATACCATATAGAGAACTAGCTGTATCAGCACCAACACACACATTTGAGGAAATACCACAGAGAGTGAAGATAGCCAACAACACAGCACACTGAAGGCGCATGGTCATAGTTGCCAAGTGCAACGAGTTGAGGCGACCGCAACGTTTACTGGTGGGACGCGAAGCCCGACTGCGTGCGAGGTCTCACTAATTTTCCGTGAAGTACGAATTAGCGGTGTACAGGTTAATCATGAGATGGTGAAATTACAGCTGCTCAAAGTACATACCTACTAAGAAAAGTAACGGGAAGTCAGCTTACATGTAGAATTGGTACTGTATTTGGTCCAAATGTTTATTTGTTATGACCAGCTCACATTTTCATTAGGAAATGGTACACAACTGGAACTGAGCCACGTTGCAAAAGAAACTTGACATTTATTTTCATATTGAAGTTTGTAGCAGTAGCTTATCGCAAACAGGGATCGCCGATCTAGTGACGCCGGTAGCCAAAACGTATTACACTAGGAACCACTCGGGTGTGCTTATATCGACGTGTTGACACTCATTAACGAACTATACGGGTACGGTTGCGCCACCTTCAGTTGACTATTTCAGCATTCTGAGTCAGAATTTATTCAGAGCTTTAGCCTACTAAGTTAACTAGAACAAGATCATAACATCAAAAAACGAAATCTAAATAAAATGCTTATTGTCACTGGTTTCCTACCACCTAATTCGTATCATGATATGGTACGGTTTTCTGCTGGTTAAGTTTGCAGGTATACGCATACCTTGCGCTACTTGTACAAGTACTGTAACTATATCGTGGGCCACTTAGGTATTCATGTACATATAACTGGATTTCTCACTTTTAGCGAATACGGTGTACCTTAACTCTAAATTAAAGTATAACATTCATGACAAAACCAGAAATTTGGGCAAAAGTCCCGGCTTTATCCGTCGCCATTTTGTTAAGTGACATATGGGAAGAATTTAGTTAGATCGAGTGCAGGTATGATTGCGGACCGCAATTTGCGGTCGTGCATTGGTACCGTTATGTTGGTGAATCTCTAGAACATATTAGGGAAGTGCACGCTTGAAGTATAGTAAGAATATGCTAAATAAATGAACTTTTTTGCTTTATACAGCCCCGTCAATTTTGTACGCGTTTGTTGGTGTGTTCAAGTTGAAACAGTTCTACACTGTTGTATCTTCCATAGTATTACGCACATAAGCTGAACATGTCATGTGGTTGTTTGAACAGAAAACGACAATACTGATGTACTATAATATACATCTACACTTTACGAAAGACGATGCCTCTATAAACTCTCAACTTGAGAGTTTAAGAACCAGCCTAAGTTTGATCGATACAGCCTCTATCGGTCCAACCATTAGAACAACCAGTCACTGGCATTGTCAGGTGGTCGATCTACCCCTTTTACCCTAACTTGGGACAAGAAGCCAAATTTAAGGGGACTGAGTGCTTAGGTTTATTTTGCGATGCCTTCTTGCCGACTGAACAGGTGTTTTCCAAGATACAGTAGATCTGCATCATTTTAGCCCCTTCCCCCTGATCTTACAGCCACCGCCTCTTAAACTAGGCAAATCTAGTACTTTTCTACTGGATTACGGAAATTCCTCTAGGGATCGACAAGTTTGCTAATACCGGTCTTTATACCGAAGTTCCTTTGTCTTTGTCCTCCCCATTACAACGAATACAAAAACAGAGCACAGATTTGCATACCGCGGGTAGAAACAGTGCAAGTACACCGCCGAGATCAAAATTCACATTTATTAAACTTCAGCAGCTACTTGAAGAGCCTCTAGCTTATCTACCAGTTCATTAATCTCTGCTTAGTATTAACTGTATTCGAAAGCTGGATATTTTAAACCACTAAATCTTGGCAGCATTTCTCATTTTTTGTATCTGAAGTATAATCATCGTCGCCACAAGATGCCTTCCTTGTGTCTTTTGTGTTTTTGCTCCTATTTTTGAAAAATGTCCCCTCTAGACCAGACCTTCTTAATACCGGCATGTGCCGCTATTAAGTATTTAACTTGAATTTACTACATACATATGAAGTAGGTCAAACTGTTTGGCCTGGAATATTCTTCGGAGTACCTTCTAGAGATAATGAGGTCAGAGCAGTACGTCGGTCACCCAATTCCCATTTCACGATGGTGAAGTTGGACTCCACAGAAGCTGTGTTTAAATGATTTTTTCCAACCTTTTGGAAAGATTCCGAAACAAACAAGTGAACGTACAAGCTGACTGTGTTATCATGCATGCCGGATAGTTACGGATTAGCAGTGACATCATGGTGTACTGCGGCAGCCTGTCTAAAAGATAGTCCAACTGATAAATGTTTGACGGCAAGTTTGAAACGTAGAAGAGTGTTGATCACGACGTAATACATTCCGTTTCGTTTTGAGCCAAATTCATGTAGGGCGTGCTAAACGGGAACATCTTCATCGTCAGAGTAGAAGAAAATGTTCCCAATCAGATCATCAACAATAGTTGACGGAAATGAGAACGGCAGGGTCTCTGATTCTGGATCGCAAAAAGCATATATTGAGCTTTTGCTTTTTTTCTGGACTTGAAAAAACTTGCCTTTGCCGACTCATTAAGCCATTGATATTGACTGGATGACAGCATTCATTGTGTTTGACGTAATATAGAGTACGATGGGGAGGTTTGTATCTTCGACAGTTCTGGGTCCGCTTTCTTTTCCCGTCGACAGCCACACGAGACAGCGCCACTGACGTCTTTAGCAACGACTAACAGCCCGTATTGCAAGACATGATATGCCTGGAACGGTGTTTTACGCGAGGGGCGCTTCTTGGAGACAATTGGGTTGAGCTGCATCGTAGTCCACATTTGTTCTGCCAACAAATCATGTGCGCGTTAATAGCGGCACTCTCAGAATCTTTAAAACTTCAAGTGCCGCTATTATGAAGGTCTGGACTAGTATCAGATATAGCAATAATATCTGTTAGAGGAGGTCGACATCGCCAAAAAACAGTCAAAATCCAAGTTAACCCTCTATTCAAACGTTGAACCTTCTAATACTTAACCCTAAATACATTTAACCTTTACTTTCTCCTTCAACAACTTCGACTGGAAGGGAAAGAATGGATGAAACATCAGTGTTCGACTGGAATATCATTCCAACGCTCACTAGAAACCTCAGAAGACAGGTTAGTTGCATTATGCAACTCGATTTCATGGTCGATGCGGTATCAACTTTTGATAATTCAGGTATCAAGTATAGGATTTGACAGGAACATCAATCGCTTGTATACAATTCGACTGGAAACGCAGTCGGTGGATCCTATCAGCATCAGATATAGCAGGATATATTTAATGACAGGTAACAATTAGGACAAGAAACACTGTATACTGGTTTTCTTCAGATGTTTTAAGGCGGCACATTGCCGCTTTAAAACTTCAAGTGCCGTTATTAAGAAGGTCTCCCCTAGATCCAGCTACTGGTAATGATATTCCCGCGATTTTGTCTTCGTTGCATCGTGCAATATATAATGTTCTAAGCTATAATAGACATACATGTGCACCACAAAACGCAGTTTAGTTTTAGGGAATTGCTGAAGTGGTGGAAATGGTGAAGCCGATCATGCGTTTATAGTATTTAATGCCTATTTGGATGCCAAAACTAATAGGCAGACGTTGGAGTCCAGTATTATATATCTGGACAATACATTATGCAACACTGGATTAATCCTGTATACACCTCTTCGTATTTAGCGCTGCGGTCATATGGGAAAGATACGATTAAGACGAAAACGATGAGAAGATATAAATGTGGGGTCTAGACGCATCCAGGATTAATCCTGTTAAAACATGGAATAATCCTGGCATTAACAAGAGTTTGCAGTGAAAGTAGAATAACGAGTCAACAGACACGGGTAGGAACTCTGTATGGGTGTGTGGTGCTATTAGACGCTGTCATGAGGTTGATTTCAGTGTATAACTTCCCAAGTAACCAAGTCAAATGTAAGGTAACATGTATTGATGAACTTAAAGAAATGATCGCAGCAGAAACCAATGTCTGATGCAGTTACTGGGCGACTTGGGTCGCTGGAATCTGTTCTTCTTCCTGGCCCTCGCTTGGGGTGGAGCCTTGTCTTCGTCGTCGTCACCTGGAGGCGTCGTTGCAGGATCAACAGCGAGCAGTAACCCTGTCTTCAAGAAGTAAAACAGCTCGAAGCGACGTCTGGGCAGTGCAGTAGCATTCATATCAGATACGAAACGTCGGAATCAGCGTAGACCATCTTATGAATACAAGCGTCGATCTGGCGTGCATCATTCGTCGACATCTTACCGAACTCCGGCTTGGATCTCATCTCTTTGAGATATTTGATCACATGAAAATGTCAAATCAAAACACGAGCTTCGGGGAAGTGCTCCTCGAGGACACGAATCTCATTCATGTCTTTATCCACAATAATCACTCGAACTAACTTGATCTTTGTGGGATGAGACCTTTTAAAATGACAAATCGCTTTATCCATGTGCTACCGAATTCCTCGATGAGCTGTACCCCCGTGGTACACCTCCAAAGGGGTACAGCTCATGGAGGAAACCCTTTCAGTCGAATTCTCTTCCCATTGGTCAAAAGTTAGCAATGAACCCTGAAGGGATGGCAGACGTCTATGAGATAAATCGAATTGATTGGACAAAATAAATATCAGGGGGTACAGCTTTTCGGGGAAGTCCCCTCAGAAAGTGCTCATCACTTTATATAGAAAACTTGGGTGGGGGGTACAGCTTTTCGAGGAGGTTTTGGGGGTACAGCTCATCGAGGAATTCTCTCCATTCGCTTCCAAAAGAGAGTGTTGCACGACAGAACCTTCTCCGAACTCGTTCATACACATGAACGTGAGCAGTTGATAATTGTATCTGCAGTACAAGCGAAAAAATCCTGTTCAAACCTGGATGATACCAACGAACGTACCGATTGGTTTTATGGCGGCAGTCGACGAGAAGAAGTTCGCTGAAACGGCTGAAGACCCTGCGCATGTGAGACGTAGCCAAAGATATCACGCCAGTTTGTCCTACCGCAGTATCAGCCACCGATGAAATGTTCTCCTTGTCAACCGCAGCAAAACCTGCCAGCTCGCGCGTAGTGGCTTCATTATCACCACCGCCAATAAGTGCGGCTGAATGAGCACGCACCAAGTTATTCACATCAACTTGAAGCACGTTTTGGTCGTGCTCAAGTAAATAGTCGTAAATTCGGGTCCTCTTAGCACCGACAGCTAGCATTCCATCCACCCTAGCACTCACCAAAGCGCTATCGACACCACGAGGCGAGAAGTAAGTCGCAAACGCGCGCGCAGACACTTGGTGGTTGTAAACAAAATGCCCACGTTCCACTTCCAGTTCATTTCTGTTGACGTTTCACTGGACTACGAAACGGTACGGACAATTCGTCAGCCGAATATGTTGGCGTGGTCGGCATCTTTCGCTTCGAGACTTGCGCTTCTGCCAACCGTGCGTACATATGTACGTGCGTTGGTACGGGTCAACGTCTTGCAGGATGAATTGTGAAGTGTCAACACCTTTCTTCGTGTGCAGCAAACGCTTGTTTCACTCCGCTGGAAGCATCGTCTGTTTCACAGGGAGCACCTGCAGCGTGCGCTCACAGTAGCCAGTAAAGTAGCTGAGCCACGCCGCCCAACTGGTGTGATAGACATCAGGCCCTTCCACAGCTACCATTACTGCACCATTCGAATCGCGCACCTCCTCTACGGACTCATCTGAGCCATCATCTCGTTGGCCGTCATCATCATCTGCAGCCAATTCCTCTATTGAAACACCACCACCAGCCAATGCGCCCACAATTTCACCCACTAGGCGCACAGACAACACGCGTTAGCCACCTCAAGTAATGTAACGCAACTGAGCTCTACTCGCACCATCAATAGTCCCGCCGGGGCGTCTGCATAACGCCCGCTCCGCGTAGTCACGCTCATTGTGTTTGCCCGTAGCTCCTCGTCCTCGCGACCAAACCTGAAAGGGTTATTATTTTCATTCCTTCGGAAAACTATCTCGGAAATAAACGAATCGTACAAAATAATCCTGGGTGTATACAGGATTCAATCGTGTGTGTTTCCAGAACTATAATACTGGACTCCAACGGTTGCGAAACTAATATACCCAATTTATAACAAATCCCAACGCTATCAAAAGCATCGCTCCGTATTATTACATCTTGACGCCACACCAGATTGTCTAAATCTATGAAAACTGTTCTAACGGCACTAATATGGAGTTTTCTGCGTTGGGGACTCTAACCGCAGCCGTTTTATAATTCGGTTAATATTGTACTACAGGGGTATTAATAGAACATGCATGCAATAAAGTTACACTTACTGTTGTCAAATCTATCCATCAAATTCCGGGATTAACATATTTCTTTCGTACAACAAAAAAAGATCTGCCTTTTTAAATGCGAAACTCCGTGAAGCAGGTTTGTTGGGGAAGAACAACGAGTGTGACGCTTCGGTGTATCTGGTAGGCGCAGCTTATCGCTTCCTAGATAACCAACAGATAGCTGAGAGAGAAGAGCTATTGAGATTGCAGTTAGAGGTCATTAAATTTCTAATGACGGAGTAATAAATATAGTTTAACCCCATCCAAAGTGGGCTTTGGGCACGTAGCTCAATTGGATAAAACCACCGCCGTTTGTACGGAAGGACGCGGGCTCGATTCCGGTCCTGTCCTTAACGTTTTATCAAATAAAAGTTAGTTTTTAGGGAGCCGCCTAACCCCAATTGTTGTCGTAATTAGTAGTTCATTGATACACTTGGTTGTTGTCTTGACATCATCCGTTTCAACTGTACAGACGTCGGATTAAATGAAATAACAGCGAATAGAAGTCCATTTTACGGCTAGCTGAGAAGCCGACCCATCGCATCCTCCTTCCTTCTGCATGTTTTCCCTTCTAGTCATAAGAACTGTTGTTAAAAGTTATAAGTAACCAGCATCCTATTGACTCAATCGATACAAACTCAGTGAAATCACCCTAGTCCAAATCCGGGGATGTGCACCAGCTGACGCGAGGCGGGTGGACACCCAAACCGCTCAGGTGTATAGTACGATGCCCAGATAGCACCAAAAAGGTGTTTGGGGTGAGAACTCTCTAAAGGTGTGATTCAGTTAGACGACTGAACACATTATTGGAGAGATGGCATGTGACCTTGTGGAATCCCTATCGGTTCGTTCGACTTTGGTTCTAAGTGATCCACCGAGTTGATAAAAACTGACTTTTGGATCACCAAGTACAGCAGGGAACTGGCACAGACGTTACTTCTAAACGACGTGTCAGTGACGGGAAGTGAACTATGAAGAAGATCTTCCCAGGGAGATAATACAACAATACAGAGAATTATACAAAAATACAGATATGTAGCCCTTACTTATTCTTTTGGACCGTGTAAAGGTCGGTCACTCACCAGTCTCACTTGGATTCCAAAAAGAGGTACTGATGAACCTCTACTGATCCTTCTCTCTCAAATAATATGTGCACCACTCTCAGGGCTTCGGATCAACACTGATTTTGGTAGGATCAATGATACTGATCCAGGAACTGAAATAGGATCACGTGATACTTAAGTTCTCATCTACGTGTATTCGTATGAGTATGATATCAATGATACTGTATCATGAAAGCGTTCCTATCAGGACGTAATTAACATTGTTGCAGCATCGTTTTGTATTCCTGCCAGTTCGCTTTCATTATACACGCCATCTCTGCACGTTCGTCATCTAGGCTTGTGCACAGATCGTTGATAATGTATTTGCCAAGACTGAAGAAACGTTCTTGTACAGCAGTCGACATAGGCTTTCCGAGATAAATTCGAGCTAGAACTGCAATAGTCGGAAACTCGCATTTACCGTGCTCCTTGTACAATGTTAAGCTGTCGATGGTTATGTAAAGTTGCATGATGTTGTACTTCTCGTCAGTAGACGTACATGGTCAAGATACGCACAGTTCTTTCCATTTAGACCATAATCTTGCGGCTTCCATACGGACATTTGCGCTCCCACTAGTTTAAATTACAGGTAATTCAACGTCCAATAATGAACGTACAACCTCACTAGTAGCACGTTCAAGATGACACCACTCTTGCCCTGTGGTTGTAGTTTTCTCGGATATTATTTAAGTACTGTTACCGGTTGCACTAGTTACCAGTTTCATATAGATGGCTTCATGCTCTAACTCCAATTCTTTCTCTACTCGCGCAAGTAAATCAACATCATCAACGAATAACGTTGCCTTGGAGTTAATACGTGAGCCCAACAGCATTGTCTTAATCTCATTTTCATCTTGTTCAGGAAACCGTAGTTCCCATTGATGTTTTAAACAGGCGAGACATTTCTTCCCCTCCGCGGAAAACGTTTTGATATCCTTGAGCTCGCGGCGTTGTGTGAACTCACTGCTCAATGGATCGGGTCTCTCTAGAACAAAACAAGGGAAACAAGATTTCTCCATTGTCATTCGTAACAGTTTGCGGAATAACAAAGCAAATGAGCTCTATACGCTCTTCTTTTGTACCTCACCAAGACTAAAAGCTGCTAATACGTTAGTGATTGCCTCCATTTCGATGATTAAGTTCCAATCGTCGCTTGCTATTTCCCACCACATAGTCTGTTCCTTGACAGGAGCCGTGGAGCTGTTTCAAAATGATTTGAAAATGCGTAAAAATTGTAAATATTTCGGCGCATCAGTGTTACAGCATACCCAACTCTAGTCTTAGCGTCAATTCTAATGTTGATACATGGGAGATCGTACAAATTCTTGATCTTCTTCAATTTGGTCTCACGTGCGGGCGGACCGAAGAACGTCGTCAAGCTGCGTAATAGATTTTTCATTCTGAGCCTTTCATCAAATTTTCCAGCAGGAGTAATAATCTGAGTCCTATCTTTCCGCGTATTTTCCTTTAGTTCCAAAGCGTACAGTAGACAGAAGCTCAATTGATGCATCAAGTAGTCCACTTGGTCCATGTTTTCAAAGTGGTCAGAAACATTTCGCGCACTACCTGTCGTGCCACTGACGGTAAATCGTGTTAGCGATTCTATATCAATATCGTACCGTGCTTTTATTTTCTCTTTCATAGTCGTAACAACAACTTCAGGTGCATGTCCATTCAAACTCGTGCAGCAAGAAGTGAAAGATTAGTCAAATGCAATTGCGAACTTATCCAAATGACCGTTACTCCAATCAAGTTCACGTTAGAGCCATTTGTTCACATATCATGCATAAGAGACACGAACGGCAATCCACGAACTTTTCCGAATTCAGTACGAAGAAATACCGATGTTAAGTTAACGAACGACTGAAAATCGGCGACGACGTATCCATAAAAGGTCTCTCTGGCTGGAAAAGTAAGTTCAGGACGGTTTGACAAACGTCTTACCAAGTACAGTAACTCAGGATTTTCTAGTGCTGTGTATAGAAGTTTAGACGACAAGAGACACCTCGTAGACAATATTCGCATTTCGTCAGCGGTAGTCCCTGAGGTTCCTCGATTGTTCGCTGTCGTTTTGATTTTTGTTCAGACGAGAGACGTTCTGATAGCTTTGGTTTATGTGCATGAAGTTTAGCCATCTTCTTCTCTTTTTGCGCTTTTGTGGCCGCAATAGAGTATGGGTGACCCTCATGCTGGCGAATCATGTCCTTCTGAGCGTTGGAGGAAGTTTTCTGACGCTGTTAGCACATTAACCATGCTGTTGACGTTGCATCTTTCCCTTTTAAGTCTTCTGCACACCCAACACAAATGTGTGTGAATGGCCGATCTGCATCCCTTGGATTTTGCCGTTCCTCATGCAACCGATGGATGTATTGCCACACTGCAGTGAATTGGTTTTGCGGTGAGTGTTTGACAGTCCTAGGGATTCCGTGCTGATCGACAAGATCTAGTTCTCCATCTGAATCCTCCGATCCTCTAGTAGCGAAGTCGTGGTTGGATCTATCTACACTCATTGAACCAACTGCAAACTATTCGTGTTCTCTGCGCAACTAAGGGGCGTTTCAAGTGCTATCCATCGACGAAGAAACTAGTTGCCCGACCCAACACAAGAATAGATAAATGAAAACTCCTTTTGACTTTTAAATACGTAGTTGATACTGTATCGTTCTACAGGAAGGCAGTATCATTGATACTGATACTGCAGCTCCGGTTGGATCGTGCTAATACTAATATACACAGTATCAAGGATCACCATGATAGTGTATCTTGTATCAGCTGTCTTTCCAGAAGGAGTTATATACCACTCCCCACAAAGTAGTATATAACTACTTCTGGAAAGACAAATACACTTCACCACCAAATATCCACAAGTGCCTATCCAGATGACCACTTACAACAAAGAAGCTTCCGGATGGACCTAACCTTCCACACAGTAATCTAATCAATCGAGTCAGGGGTGATTACTATAATCTTGGACAAGCACCTAATATGAAATGGAAGTCTATCCAGACGACCAACTAGAATATGAAATCAGCAGATCACCTCGAGCGCGCGTCGCCCGATCACTAACCGAAATGGGCTTGATAACTTACTCGAAGACGATGTGCCGACTTGGTTTCCTGTCGATACGCCCACACACAAGACTTCACTTGAGGTCACTCAGGTACGCTGCCCGAAACTCGACTCCTTGCTTCTCCGTTGACACACGACTACCGCCCACAAACAAAGACGACCTGAAGGTGCTTGTGCTTTAGGTGGCAAAACGAATTCTCTGTTAAAATATAAGTCTCTCTGTCAATCTTTTTCTGATAATCGTAACACATGCAAAATAAACTTGGTCTCAGTACAGGTCGACGATCGCAATCGTCCAACAGTTTTGAATCCTCAAGTGCATCACATATTCGGTCGGTCACACTGGTTGGTCTTTAACATATAGTCTGAACTATAGTCAAAGTTTCGAACCCTCGACTCAGATCCACACATCAATTGATGATGATACCTGATGTCCAAAAGTCACTTCTCGACACCGATCACTGCTCATCGGCATAGTGATAGTCCAGTATTATCATCACTTCGCACGTAGTTTGGTGTGTTCATACCACTTCCTTTTTCGTCAATCTATCCGTTTTCGTGTACCCATCTTTTGGATACCGGAAATATATCCACCGTAATTCTCCAAATAGGTCATCAACAAATATCAATAGTCACACTCCACAATCTCTGGCACAACCCTAGACCAATTTTAGTAGGAATGAGTGGCTGGAAAGTTTCCTCCAATCACAACGCGTCAGTATATCATTGCGCCTATAACATACATCCGGATTGGATTTTTTCTGACCCTGTACAATAATTGCAAAAAAGGCGGATCTTACAGGCATTGCATGCTAAAACATGTCTGCATGAGTCTGCATGAAGACCTGAAAAAAGTAAGACTGAAATACGTAGTCGTCAGAACGGGGCAACCTCGCCTGTTTCATGCGTTTTATCTGTCGTTGCGACTGAACCTACAGGGTGCGTTCATTTTTGGACAAGTACATAACATGATACACATATGTTAAAATATGGTTTCATTATGGACGTCCTTAACACTCAGATTTTTTGGGCGGTTAAGGTCATCTGCAAACGGGTATTTCACGGGTTTTGAGGCAGGTTTTCATCAGGGTATCACAATAGTCCAAAAACGTGCCGGTAATAAGTGCTTATTTTACGAAAACAGGTATTTACCAGTTGTCATACCTGGGATTGTCATATACGCGACGCATCGACGAATATCGAAGCGATGAGGCAAGGTATTTGTCGGTATGCCGTTGAACTCATTTATGCATGGCATTGAACCTACTTTTGTTGAGGTGTCCAATGAAATGACGATTTCCAACCCAGGTTTTGCCAATAAAAATCCAGGTACTAACCAGGTATCACACGTCTATTAGTTGACAATCCGTACAACACATACTGGCATCCATACGCTGCACCAAACTAAATCTGCAGGATCGCCTTCAGCATTTTCCAGCGAAGCTTCATCACGCCTGATGGCGAGAAGTCACCGTGAACTTTTGTAGCAAGGTGACACCAGAACTGGAGCTTGTGAACCTTGCGGAAACCGAGAGACCGCTCACGCTCACCCCAGTCGTGAGTACAAATATACTTGCGTTGATAAAGTCTCAATTGCTCAGGAAGCAATGAAATCTCGTCATCCGCCCGCCCTTGATATTGCTTTTGGTCGCGCAATGTGGCGTTACGACTTTTCATGTTGATGATCTCCTTGACAACAAGTACTTGCATGGTAGCGTCCATGGACTGCTTGAGATCTGCTTCAAATAGTGCCCAGGATGTTTGGCCAGTTTGAAATGATGGAGCAGTGGAGCTTTCATCTTCTTCGACGTCCGAAATGGAGCGCTTCTGCCCCCCCCCTCGCGTGCCATCTGAAACAGTTGATGTAGCCTCGACTTCTTTCTCGCGCCCCTTGAAACCCACCTTCATGTTGTCGGCCTCGACCGAACCGCCGGCACCTTCTCCGTGTTCTATCTTGCGAGTTTCTTCTCCCGCATCGTCATGACTCCACTCGATCTCACCGTCATCGCTCCCCTCATCGTCAGTGCTCCTTTCTTCACTTTTATCTTGGACATTGGCTTCTTCACCCTGGACGTCGTCCCCCACATCAGCAACGGATCTCTCTTGTTCGGCCTCGGCTATTCTTCATGCCTTCTCCGACAGTGTGCGCGCAGACTTGATGCGCTGCACACGCGACTTCTCTTCTGCATTGTCCTCCTCCTCGCGCTGTGCCTCCTCCGCCATCAGCTGTTTGATCAGCTCAGTCTTGTGGGTGCGTGCCATGAGTGTGCGCGTTCGTTCCGCTGAATGGGTGGCTCTGGGACGCGGCGGGAAGGAGAGAAAAATAAAATTCTGTCATTTATTGTAGTTTCCCAAACCTGGGAAATCCGTATGCAGATACCTGGAAAATACTTGATACCAAATTTCTCTAAAAACCTCGGTGTCAAAGATGCCGTTTCATTTAAAACATGAAAAAGCTGAATAAAACTTGTTCCGCAAAAGTTGCAAACGAGCACTGCCTACTGCTCGCCACTATCGCTACCCTTGTTTGCTTCGACTGTTTTGTCGGTTTCGTCCATCAGTGGATCCCTTGCACGAGTCGCAGTCTGTCGGGCGCTTGCAATGATCTGGAAAGGCAGAAGCGGTTAATAGTACACGCACTTGCGTAGAACAGATGTTGTGTTCGCGTCAACAGCACTTACCTGGAATTGGTACTGTCCAGCTCCTCGCACAAGTCAGCACGAGTCAGCAACACTTGGGAGTCGAGGGAGATATGCGCGTCGTGTCTGGGTTTGGGGGAATGACGCGTCAGGATGGGATGAAGACTAACGACTGGTTTCAAGCCGTTCTACACGCAGTCCTCAGCAATGACACGTGGAACTCTGGCGGAGCGTGAGCCGTGCTCATTAAGAAAGCTTCAGTCTGGGGTGTGGGGGTTCTGGGTACCCGGGGGGAAGCATCTATTGCCGCCAGCAGAACGACTCGCGGCGAGAATGTGTGGGTTTAAATGTGCAAACTAAAAATACAATAAACTCATAATTTACGAACATGGGCACACATGTAAAGAAAACGGTTTTATACATGGTGAAAAACAACATGGACCGTATCTTTTCTGTAATTTTTTAATGTATTTTTCGCACTTCTATTAGGGCGATGCGTTAGTCTAAGATGACTATGGTGACGTTATGCGTGTTTTGACTTCACTATTTCTCATTCAAAGCTTGTTATTGTCGAGAAAGCGTAGTTCATGGAGCCCCAGTCAAGTTAGAGGACGGTGTTGAACTGCTGGGCTCCAACTACGTTTCTTCTTCAATCTCGGGTACTTCTAGTCTCAATCGCACGTGGTTTTCTTTTCTGGACTGCACGGACGTGTATTTCACAAAAGTGTATTGAAAAATTCGTAATTGATACTCTTGCTACGCGGTTTTCACTACGGGTTTTCAAATGCACGTTCTATTGAACATCAGCTGGAGAAGCAAGAAGTAGCGGACAGTGGCGCAGTCATCAACAGAAGGAGAGAACATGGCCCTATTCGAGACAATTTAAATGACAACTGTGCTAGTTACAAGCAGGTTCTAACGACATCTTGAAACAACATATTTAAACAAAGTTCGTCTCTCATTGCGAGTGCTATTGCAACAAATAATTTCCCACTTACTGGATTGTTTCGCACCTAACCATGCCTCTGACGTGGAGCGACTACGGAAAATCCGATCAAGCGTGAGTAGGAGTCGGATGATCGATTGAAAGGCGAAGATGGGTGCAAGGCGTGTCGCACTTGGTGTGACGAACATACCAGTTGAAGTTGGCTGCATGAACCAAACCCTACCCTACACTTCGATCAACGAGAAGGCCTCGATCATCGATCATCGATCCACAAGAAGTGTTCGATCAACGGCCAATGATCAACAGGTGAGGAGTAGAAGGTTGCAGGCGGGATGGGCAAGACTGATATGTGTACAAAAGTAACATGTTTACGACACGTGTAGGTACAGTTCAGGATGAGTGGTTGTGGAGGTAGGCGAGGGAAAGATAGGTAGACCTCTGAGTATTCTTTGGTCCTCTCACATTGGACCCCCTCTGCTTTAACCACGTGGCATCTTCTACTAGGTTGGGAACGTATATTGGCCCATCTGACGACCAAGGAACCACCCGCTTTGCAGCAGAACAACTCGTCGACACCTACGCAGCTTGACTAGGCTCGACCAAACACCCCCGTCAAAGATCCCGCAAACGGAAGCGGCAAGCAACGGAAAGAAAACAAATACACACAAGGACACGTAGATTGGTCATCTGATCTACACCCACATACCAGACAGCCGCGTGAAGAAGTATCCGCGCGACAGTCAACAATACCAAGTACCGTCCAGGCGGTTCCCACGACCAACACCAAGGCATCCTCAAGTTACCGGAAGAGTGGTACCCTGCCCCACTGACGGGTACACAAGGTGAGAAGAACCTCAGCGTCAGCGGACATTCGGAGTACTCCCTCCGTTAGTCGGACGTCCGAGGCACTGTAGCGAGCTGGACACAGGCAGACAGCAATTTCTGCCAACCCACTCCGCCACACCTCTTTCATGGTCATATTTACTGCAACATAATTATAGTAAAACGACAAATTGATATCGCTGTTATTCTCTACATCAAGCAAGCCAGCCAAAATATCGGTTCTAATGCTTACAAGATATATTAGGTGGGGGCTTATTCAGTGATATTACCTGTCTTCACAGCCTAACTTTGTTAGCTAATGTGTTTCGAAAGGTCCCCATGAACTATTAAACCGTTATATGGCTACTAGGCAGAACGTCGCTACTAGCGAAGTGGCATTCGCACCTAAGCGATGTACTGATTATAACGTTGTCATGCCCGCCTCTGGCTGCATAGAAAACAGGCCGGAGCACATGGGCACGTACGCTCTGGTATGCTTGCTCAACAGTTATTAGCTCATGTCACGTGTGACTGCTACCTAAGGTGGCCAGAAGTGGCAGTGAACCTACGTTTAGTGAATAGAAATGAAAGTGCAAAGGGATAGAAAAACATACAGGGTAGTCGAAAAGCACGACAAAGAAAAAGAACGCCAACAAGAATTAGAAAACAAGCAAAAAAGATAAAGTAGACACAAAGTCAAGCCGACACATCATGTAGCTAGGAAGACATGCATATCTAGGCTAGGCATCAGCTTATAACTAAAGTTTTCTTCTACCCTGCACTCAGCACCGATTACTTATTGGCTTCAAGGATCTACACTCTGCAACCCAATTCAACTACCAACACTCTTCCACACGTATCGACAATTTCTTCAGAGGAGTAATTCTAAATAGTCTAAATCATAAAAAGTTATACAAAAAGTGGTCTGAAGTACTGTACTTCAAGTAAATGACACCGGTTAACTCTTTTACTTTTTTATTCTAGTAAGCAATATCCCGCATTTTACATAATGTAACGAACCACCACGAAATGTTTTACCGAGACAATGTTTTTATCCATTGTATCAATGCAGGATAGCACAAAAAAATTCTGCGCCAGAATTTCAACTAGGGTAATCACCTCATCCGTCGTGACGTACGTACGACTCGTGACAATTGTTTCCTATTTGCTCTTTCATGTTCTGCTGCAGTCACACATTCTACTCCACAACTTAAATTCTTTTGGGATAAGCAATGTCTAGAATATGTCCGTTAATTAAACTTTAAAGGTTCCAAAAACAGAGTTTTAACAAAAAACTTGTAGTTGCTTGTAAGTTACGTATAATACCGTATCTGTAGTACAGAGCCCCCCCCCAATAAGCACAAAAAACTTATAGTTGCATGTAAGTTACGTATAATACCGTATTTGTAGTACAGAGGTCCCCCCCATAAGCGCACCTCCCAATTTCAATATCCCATCCTTAGATATCCACATTACCTAAATAACTTACAGCACGTTCGCTTTACCTTCCCATGTCCCTCGAAAATCACATTGTTGAACGCTGTAGTTGGATTCTTCTGAGCTTCAATTAACATTGTCCCCAGTTTTGGGCTCGAATATTGTTTTGCCAACGTAGATATCACAGTTTCGGTATTTTGGGGGTGCATCATGTTGAAGTCGTCCAGGTACTTCATCCAGGAGATGAATATTGGGTTTTCTAGCAGTTGCGCATTGTCCTTCAGCTTTAGCACCCTGAAAACATCGTTCGGTGTCTTCTTGAGGTCAAAAAGCCATACGTTAGTTAGGTCCGCTTGAATTCGAACTGCAATTTTCTCCATGTTTGGAGCACTTTTCGCTGCGAGCAGCATTTGCGCCAGAGTTTCATCGTTATATGTCTTCACACCAGAAAACAATGTCGTTTTCTGATTGGGGTTCGCCTTGTTGTAAACATCTACATACCTTGCCCATGTAACAACTAGTGGATCTTTGAAAAGCTGCTCTCCTGCTTTGTCGAGTTTCATCAACGTAAAGATGTCCTCAGGTTTCTTTTGTTGAAGCAACCAACGATAAAGCTGCTCAGTTTGTAGCCGTTTAGCCATTGTTGCTGTAGCGGGGTTCAGTTTAGCCCCTTCAATGATCTTAGCAAGAGCTACGTCGTCATAGTGACTTGTCAGCGTCTTGATCAAAGTAGTTTGTTGGTTCGGGTGCTTTGCGTTAAAACGATTCATGTAGTCGATCCAAGATCGAAGTTGCGGGTTGTCCAAGAGATTATCCGCAGCCTTGTCGAGGGTTAGCAACTTGAATACTTCGTCCGTGGTCTTTCCTTTTTCGAGCCAATCCTGAAGTTGGTGGGTGGAGGTGGAGGTGGTTGACTTCAATGAGTTTGTGAGTGACTCCACTGCAGCAGTACCGACACCTCTCTCTTCATTGTTGTCGATATTTAAGCTCTTGTGATACCTCAAGAGTCTATTGGTGGGAACAAACGTAAGAAATTGAGTGACACCAGCGTCAGGTACACCAACGTGTGCCTCCACAGTCAGAAGGAAGTTGGTAGCGAGTAGCAACACGCCACACATACGCATAGCTGTGCTTGTCGGAACGTTTTCTTGAATGGTGGAGCTGACATGGAGGTACGGTAGTGAAATCACCATGGAGCCTGAATTGCTCACGGTACCAAATCGCAGGAACGGCCAATAGGATCCATATTGTAT
>NBNE01000633.1:3371-19207 GCA_002215365.1 Phytophthora megakarya
AGCTGAGCAGCTCGATGCCGAGTTGCTGATGGAACGAACGTCTAAAGTACGGTCAAATCGCACCTTTGACGAAGCCTTCAAATATAAAATAATTGTACTTCATGCAACAGATCGGTTGTGTTGCAAATCTTCTTCCTTCATGGTTGTGATAATGAATTCAGCGTCCTGCATAGTTTGTCGAACAGCTTTCATTACCCTTTTCTCCTCTTCTTGAAACATTATTATATGGTCGGGAGACGTTTTAATTTTCTCGAGTGTGAGATGTGATGTTATTACAATGTCTTCCCTATGTTTTACTCTTGAGAGAGCATCATAAGCAAATGAACAAGATGGAATTGACGGAGAGTGAAAAACAATTTCATTACATGTAAGACCTTGTACTTTATGTACTGTCATCGCAAATGCCAGACGGACAGGTAATCCTCTGCGGACAACTTTAGCATCACTTGGTCTTTTACTCCAGCTAACTTCTTTTGGAACAACAGGAATTATATTTGGGACGTCGAATAGAAAGGAGGGCCCAAGATACGGTCAGTGATCTGGATTAAAAGAATGGGTAAGTCGCTTCCTTTAGCAAAATTAAATCATAGATGATTCTATTAGTCCCGTTGCATAATCCTGCTGGCTGACACATATTGAACGTAAGTGCTACAGATGAACCTACAAAAAGCTTTATGTAGTGTGAAGCAACTCTGGCTTGAGTAGAATCACGTTGTACAGCATACTTTAAACGATCTTGCATTGTAGATTCCGTTATCTCCCTTTGAGCCTAACGGAGCGCGGATCGAACTCACTCACAAACAACTTGTTACTCTTAGAGGAACTTTCGGACTGAGGACGCACTTCTGCGTGCGGACTCACTATAAGCATTTTTACCATCACCCAGCTAGCTAGTTCCAGAAGCTGACTTCAACAAGATGGTGCGTTCTCCAACACGCCCTCCTCCGAAATGAATCTCTTCACTGAGGAAGATGCTGCTTGGCTAAACCTATCATCACACTCGATGATCCGAGCCTATCGCCGGCCAGTGTTTTTGTCATAAGGTCGGAAGGATTCACGTCAGGTTTGACCTTCCACAAGCCCACGGTCTTCTTCGCCACTTGATCGCGTACGTAGTGCCAACGTAGCTCGGTGTGTCGCGTCCTGCGCCTGTAGATTGGGTTGGTAGCCATCACGTAGGCCGCCTGATTGCCAATTCCCATTCGCCTTTAGTCTCCAAGTCTGGGAATACTTGGATCAGCATGTTACGCAGCCCCTGGACTTCCATGCATGCCTCGCATACCGCAACATACTCCGCCTCTGCGGTCGATTGCGCCACAATAGTTTGACGTCTTGATGCCCACGAAACTGCGCCACCAGCCATGCAGTGAACAAAACCTGTAGTGCTCTTGCGTGTGTCAGGATCATTGCCCCAGTCGGAAGCACAATATCCATCAATTATCAACTCAGGCTTTTGTTCGACTGACTTGTTTCGTGTGTACACAATTCCTTGCGTCTTCGTACCAACGAGGTATCTGAGCAGTCTTTTGGCAGCGCCAATGTGCTGCTGTGCTGGATTTTGAACGTATCAACTGAGCTGTCCAACCAAAAACGCGAGGTCTGCCCGAGTACAAATCGTCAAATACAAGAGAGATCCGACAAGGTCACGATACGGAAAGTTCTTTCTGTTAACAGGAGCCTCCTTACGTCGGTTCACCGCACCGTCTTTCACCGTCAGACGCATGTTCGTCTCCATAGTTATTCTGCTTGGGTGAGCGTCCACAGCATTGCAACGCTCGATCATGCCTTCGCAGTACTTCGTCTGATGAAACTTGATTGAATTTGCGTTCTGCTCCACATCCACGCCGAGGTATGGGTTGAGAACCCCTTGGTCCTTAAGCCTATAGTTGGTATCTAGCTGCTCAAACACCCTCTTCTTGCACGTTGATCGTCGCGCACAGAATGGCATCAACGAACAGAAGAACGATAGCAAATTCGCCGTCTCTATCATAGAAATATAGGCCAGCTCGGTCTCACACTGCTTGAAACGGTAGTCCAGGAACTAGCGATTCTTCTCACTGTTCCACTTTCTGCCGGACTGACCCAGCCAGTACAAATCTTTCTCGATGATGTATATCATGCCAGCATCATCACACGGGTAGCCTTCCACCTCTTACAAGTATTGCTTAATCCCTATCGCAGCGTTGAGGTAAGCCGTGTTAATGTCTCCTTGGTAGATTTCCAAGCTGGGCATGTTAGACACTGCAACAAATGTCCAGAATGTCGCCATGCTTACCACAGGAGAAAATGTGTCCGTGAAAGAGATATCAAACGCTGCTTGTCGCCACGAGCTACAACGCGTGGTCGGTACCTCACAATATATCCTAGTTGATCTGTCTTCACGTCAAAACCCACATGGACTTGATGGTCTGCTGCCCACCGGGTAATTTCGAGTGTGGAATCTGTCTTAGCACGCCCTTGGCTTTCAATGCAGCCATCTCTGCGTCCATAGCTTCGCGCCATTCTTAGGATGCTTGAGAGCATCGCTAGCACGTTGTTCTTAGGTATATTGATATCAATTGTACGTAATCCACCGTTTCCACGGCGATCTACACACAGTGGCTTGAATGCTGAGTATACATCGTAGCCCTCAAACCGTTCGCGTTGATCGTTCTTCGGAACGTCACGGAGTTCCGGGCGTCTCGTTGCTTCAGCAAGTTTGACTTTTGTACGCTTCTTGTCATGCGTACGACGGACCTCTTCGTCTCTTGGATGCTCCTATCCCGCCGGCATCTGCGATGGATTGCTAGTCCATCATTTCTAGCTGGTGCTGGCGGTTCACTCCCGTCATCACTTGTACCGCTATCACATCGAGCCTCATGTGCGTCATTTGGATCAAATAGATAATCGAAACCATCGTCTTCTTCGAGCCACTCTCAGTTTCCCCACAAATAAAAGCTAAATCAGACCCATAGGTAGATCTTCTTGTCAGATTGACTGCATCGCCAAATTCATCGTCATTCTCATCATCGGTTTCCCTGTCTGCATCATCACCAACTTCGCCATCAGCTTGCGCTCGAGTGTTTGCAGCGTCGACATCAACGCTACCAACTTCTGCATGCACGCCCTCCTGCGTTTCACACGCATCGTCATAGTCGGGCAGTGATCTTTTTTGTAGGATATTATCCCACTGCCGTTAGTCACTGTCCGCTAAGCCGCTGCTAGAACGTTGTTGGATGTTGTGCACCATGTCCCACAGCTCTTGCTCTGCTTCATTGAGATCGTCTGCACTCACAACAGCACTCTGCATCTCGATATTACTGTCGTCACATACCGAATTTACATCACATTCAGCACGTTGAGATTCTTCGCTATCATATTCTACGTCGTCGAGATCTCCATCCCGAATATACCCATCGAATATCTGTAACCGTTTGTTCACCTTGGCCTTAAACTCGTACCATAGCGATTCTTGTACTTAATTGTCTCGTTCACCTTTACGTTAGCCACGAAGCCCTTCTGGTGTTCGGTAGGAAAGTATTCCTGGCAATCAACATCATCTTCTTTATAGTCGATGAGAAAACCCACCTTGCAGTTAACTTCAAGTTTCTTGCGCTTGGTGAGTGGCGTGTGGCAGTACACTAACGACCCAAGCGTACGAATGTGATGAATTTTCGGCTTGGAGCCATACATAATCCCATAAGGGGTACGCCCTGTGCTCTTGCAAAGTACTTTGTTCTTGATGTAGACAGCGGACTACAATGCATGCATCCAATATGATCTCGGCAACCCCGAGTCGTGAATCATTGTCTTCACCATTCCAATCAATGTCTGGTGTGTTCTTTCTACGAGATTCAATTGAGATGACTTCGGACCAACCTTGGTGTGGAAAATGCCCTTCTTGGCATACCAGCGTGCAATGCTGTTGTTGCAGATCTCTGCACTTTTGTCCATAAGCACCTGTTTCACCGGTCTGATTACTCCGTCTTGCTCATCACTGAACTCTTTCTCAGCGTTCCATCGCCCAGTGACTGCCGTGTCAACTCTGCGTCCGTGTTGCCGCTCAGTCCATGCGATGTACTACTTCATGTACCCGTTCACCTCGTCTTTAGACTTAGACCTGAGTAGATACGTAGTCACGAAACGCGAAACCCCGTCCGTCACGACTAACACTGCACTGTAACGTGTGCCATTATGTAGGCCAGGAATCAATAAGTCGGCGAAAATCATGCCATTCACCTGCGCAATATTCCGTTCGAGACTCTTCTTGTAGGTCTTGCATCTCTGCTTGCCGAAATGACAGTCAGCGCAATCCATCTTGCCACGCTTCTTCAGCATGATTCCCTTGGCCATACTACGATCGACCATCAGGAGAATATATTCCGGGCAAGGGTGCCCTAGGTGCGCGTGCCAAACATCGGTGTCCTCGACACCGTCTGTCACCGCAAAATTTGCCACTATGTGTCTTTTCACGAGAGTGGTTTTCTTGTCGACATTCACGCCACCAATGTTGTGCGCGATGAAAGCCCAAAGTCGATGTTTATGCACCGCACGAAGCACTTCAATACCATCAAACATCATACCAAACATCATAGTATCCTGGTCCCACGACATCTTGAAGCCATACTCCAGTGCTAGGCCGGGTGAGTAGAGGTTACAGCCAGCTTTTGGTACGTATAGCAAGCCTTCGAGACACACGAGAACTATCTTTTCATCTATCACTGTAGCGAGCACAATGGTACCAAACCCCTCCGTTTTGGCGTCAACATCGTCTGCGAATCCCTAGATGCTTGGGTTCCAGTCGCTGTCATCCATGCTGTTCAGTATCGTAGAATATTCCTTGCACGCCACGATGTGCACGTTAGTTCCGCTGTCGAAGTACCAACGGCTTGCGTCGTTATCCTTTGCGGTTCTTTTGACAACGTTACCCACAACCACGTCACGCTTGTGTCCGCTGCTTTCACCGTCGTCCTTCTGCTCTCGTGCGATCTTCTTCGTGGGTTTCTCACCCGAGCGTGTCATCTTCACGCTTGCATTATTCTCTACGCTGGGTTTCTCCTCCAGGACGGGACAATCGCTCTTGTAGCGACCCATGCCACCCCAATTGAAGCACTTGATGTCGGGCTCCGACTACTTCTTCGATTCATCAACAGCAGCCTTGCCTTCCGAGCCACCTGAAGCATTACCTTACTTCTTCTTGCCGTCTTGGTTGGTGCCAAATGCGTTCTTCTCCCAGTCCTTGCTGCGCGCCTCAGCCGTGAGGACCAGTTCTCGCACAAGATCTGGCGTGTATTTATTCATATTGGAGCTAAATAACACTTTCCGACGAAGTTCGTTGTAGCACACCAGCTGCGGCAGGCGGTGCAACATGGCTACAATCGGGAGGTCATTCAACGGTGATCCAAGCTCCTTGAGCTCGTTCTTGATCCTGAACATCGTGTACAGGTGTCCTCGAACGTCTCGATTAGCACGCAGATGAGTCTGGAGTAGTTCAACTTGTAGGCGATACACTTTCCGCGCCTTGGTGACATCATTCTTCTTGCCGTCGTAGATGTTGCACTGCTCACCCCACATCTATGTTCCAGATTCCTTGTCTATCAACTGCTGGTCGAGTCTCTTCGTCGGCGAACCCATGATCAGCATCTGGATTTTCGCTTGTCTCTTTATGTAGTTATTCTTTTGATCCATAGTCCACGCAGCGTTTTTCTTGAGCTTGCCTTCTGCTTAGTCGAGCAGCAAGCTCTTCTGGACACGATTCATGTTCTTCTTGCAGAACAGCCAGTTCTCGCCGCCCCAGTTGACTTGATTGCCGGAAGCGTTGACACGGAACATTTTGACGCGTTGTGATTGGAGGGAAATTCTCAGTCACTCATTCCAACTAAATTGGTGTAGGGCTATGTCAGAAACTATGGAGTGTGACTATTGATATTCGTTGATGATCTATTTGATAAAATACGATGGATGTATTTCCGGTATCCATAAGATGGATTGGCGAAAAAGAAAGCGATATGGATAAACCAATGTATAAGTGAAGTGATAGTAAGGCTAGACTATCACCATGCCTACGGACCACGACCGGTGTTGAGAAGTGACTTTTGGATATCGAGGTATCGCAATCAATGGATGTGTGGATCTGTGTCTGGGGTTGGAAACTCTGACTATAATTCCGACTATATGTTAATGACCGACCAGCCCGACCGACCAGATATGTGATGCACTTAAAGATTCGAAACTGTTGGACGATTGCGAGTGTCGACCTATATTGAGACGCAGTTGATTTTGCATGTGTTATGACTATCCGAAAGGATTGACAGAGAGACTTATATTTTAACAGAAAATTCGTTTTGCCACCTAATACACAAGCACTTTCAGGCCGTCTTTGTTTGCGGGCGATCGTCATGTGTCAGCGGAGAATCAAGGAGTTGACTTTCGCGCAGCGTACCTGAGTGACCCCAAGTGGAGTCTTGTGTGTGGGCGTATCGACGGAGAGGAAGTACGGCACGTCGTCTTCGAGTATGTTATCAAGCCCATTTCGGTTAGTGATCGGGCGACGCGCGCTCGAGGTGATCTGCTGATTTCATATTCTAGTTGGTCGTCTGGATAGACTTCCATTTCATATTAGCTGCTTGTCTGAGGTTATACCACCCCTGACTCGATTGATTAGTTAACTATGTGGAAGGTTAGATCCGTCCAGAAGCTACTTTGCTGTAAGTGGTTATCTGGATAGACACTTGTGGATATTTGGTGGTGAAGTGTATTTGTCTTTCCAGAAGTGGTTATATACTAATTTGTGGGGAAGTGGTGTGTGTATTGTTTGAGGGAGAAGGACCGGTAGAGGTTGACCAGTACCTCTTTCTGGAATCCAAGTGAGTCTGGTGAGCGACCGACCCTTGCATGGTCCAAAATAATAAGTAAGGGCTACATATTTGTATATTTGTATAATTCTCTGTATTGTTGTATTATCTCTCTGGGAAGGTCATCTTCTTCGTCCACTTCCAGTCACTGACACAACGTTGAGGAGGAAAGTTTGTGCTAGTTCCCCGCTGTATTTGGTTATCCGAAAGTCAGCTTTTATCAACTCGGTGGGTCACTTAGTGTCAAAGTCAAACGTACCGATAGGGATTCCACAAGGCCACACGCTAGCTCCCCAATAGCGTGTTCAGTCGCCTACCTGTATCACACATTCGGAGCGTTCTGACCCCCAAAACACCTCTTTTGGTTGTTTACCATCTGGGCATCGTACTATACACTTGAGCGGTTCAGGCGTTCACTTGCCTCGCGTCATAGTCATCCTTTTGATCTGCAGTCCACGCAGCGTCTTCCTTGATCATGCCCTCTGCTATTTCGAGCAGCAAGCTCTTCTGAAACACGATACATGCTCTACTTGTAGAACAGGCAGTTCTCGCCGCCCCAGTTGACTTGAGTGCCGGAAGAGTTGATCCTGACCGTCTTCTCCGTCTTGCCCTTGCCACGATTGTCCTCAGAGTCGGACGCGGATTACATCTTGTCGTCGTAGTTTAGTTGACCAACTTGTAGTGCAGCGCAAGGTATTTGGGCTCATAATACAAACGGAGTGCGGATCGAACTCACTCACAAACAACTTTCTACTCTTAGAGGAACTTTCGGACAGAGGACGCACTTTTGCGTGCGGACTCACTAAGCCTTTCTACAATCACTCTGCTAGCTTGTTCCAGAAGTTGACTTCAACTCCGCTCGTAGTGACAAGAGATGATGTGTTTCCCAACAGAGTTATCAGTTATTTCTTCTCCACGAAGTGCTGCGAGTACACATGAACAACGTTTTCACTTTGTAAGTTGACGCAATTGTCATTTGCCGAATTAACATCAACATTTAAATCGTCAATATGCTTAACATTTTAACCCAGTTTGGATATTCATTAGGTCGCATACAACGAGAGTTGAAGAGATCAATATCGTTCTGTGTAGGAACTTTTGATCGTAATCGTTGATGCGCACTATACCATTCAGGGTCCAATCGACCTCGGTTTGGGCTAGTAAAGTTGCCCTTCTGTTCGAGTTCATTATGTATTTTTGCAAGAGATGTGGAAAGTGAGTAAGGGATTACAGGTTCTAACTGCCCTGAATCGCCAGTAAAAAGGATGTCGCGACCACCAAAAGCTAAGGAATGATGTCGGGGCCAGAAGTGTCTGATTCTTTGGTCTATCCAGTATAACATTCCGCAGCTAATTACACTAAATTCATCTATTATAACTAGAGTTACATTTTAAATTGTTCCTGCACTGTTTTTATTTTTGCTGCGCCAGATTTTTGTAATGCTAATGAAGTATACGGAACTGAAAATGCTTTATTAAAAAAACGTTGAACCCCAACGCTGAACATATAGTTTGCACTTTAATGTTGAAAGCAGCTGTCCCTTGGTGAGCTAGGGGCAACACACGAGTTGAAGTACGCCAAGATGCGCAATGCTCTACAAAAACAGTATGAAGGTCCTTTACGATGTGTTTCACTAGCCGGCTTTTTTCAGAGCCTCCCTCTCCATTTGTGACCGTCCATCTGCATTGGATCACAAATCCTATTATCTAGTGAAGCTCGTAGTCTCTTACCAAATTGATTCGTACATAGCGCAAATGGTATCCATCCATTGTACCATATTTACTGTTATTTACTATCCCGATAAGGTACCTGTAGCGGCCAGTAGTACCGTGTAAACTCTGATATTCACGAAGTTGATGGGATTCTATTTTTTATCTAACATCCATGACTTAATACAGTCCTTCACAAAGGCATATGCTTTCGGAATCTCTCCGCTTGAATAATTTCTTAAAGATTTTCATTCTTTAGCAAAACTCGATGATACCGTAACATTGTCAGCTCGCATAATATCGAGATCAAATTTATCATAGTGCTGATTGTCATTTTCTACAAATACATATTCAGGTGGTGGAAGTTGAGATGCAGTTGTTATTCAAGTACATTCTCTGAAAATGTCCAGGTTAGACTGTCTAGCAACCTTTGCATTGCTTTCTTTAGCAAGTTCAGACTCTAAGTAATCTTCTGCTGTTTCAGTGTACTGCATGATACATTGTTCATCCGTATAAGGTACGTCATCTAGCGAACGGCAAGGAATGTGAAGAAAAACCTCTGAAAAGCGAATATTAGGATCAGCAACATCAGCTCGGTATTGGGGTGACGGTCGCAATATCTGTTGTTTCGTTCGTTGTTTGATAAAACCCGCATTATCAAGTCGTGACCAAACATCAGCAATTAGATTACTTTCCTTGACATTTTTCACTGCATCAAACCGCTCTAAAATGTTGCGTAGGACATATTATCGAACAAATTCGAATGAGGACGAGCCATATACGCAGCTTCATCTTCTTCGATTCGAATCGTCTGAATTACTCATTTCAACATCATCCAATTGGTTACAAATTCTAGCGTTCCACATATTGTCTAGTTGAGATGCGTCAACCCCATAGTAGCAAAGACTGTGACCTAAGACTTTCCTTTAACAACGTTTCTGGATTTTCCATCCATTGAAAATTCTATGAGGAGAGTATACTTAGCTTTCTGCCCACTAACTTCACTCACGGATAGAGTAGCATTAGCAACCTTCTTAAAAATGACATAATTGGGTAGATTGGAGTCACATCGCTTGACAGCATCAGATATTACTTTTCTAAATCGAATTGTATCTGGTTCAGATTTGCTTACATACGCCGCTGTATATTCGGCAGCTTCGTACGCATTTCCAATGAATTGAATATCCATATTTGCTCTCCAACTGCTAAGTAGAATAGGTTAATAATTATTTACTGATGGAGATGTCCGTTTTAAATCAACTGTAATTAAAGGTGTTCCATCGAACGCGTGTTTTACTTCGACTTCAGTGTGGTACCTCCGTTCCTTGGCAAATCTACAATTTGTATCCTTCTTTCGACACGACGATCCAGTTGAACAGTTGTGTTGTTGTACACGGTGGATTAAGTGTGATAAATAACAATTCCATGTATCTGAGGCACTAGAAGGAGGTCTGAAAGCAATAATATCTATATCGCTTGTTCTCACATATTGCACATTGGCATTTTTCAAGACCTCTAACGGGTTTGGTGAGAACCGATACATGACTATCCATAACGTGAGTTAGGTCCAATTTTCCTAGTTCCGTTTCAGACATTGCTATAATGTCAGGCGCGTTTTTGATCCGCAACAGAGCGTGAATGTGAGGTGACCATCTCCTTTGAAATTCTACACTCCAGAAGTTACCTTCGATTTCACCAAGCGGTTTATTTCTATCACAAAGTATATGCTCGAAGAAAGCTTTAAACCTACGACTAAAGAACCGAGATGCAATATCGGAATAGTGGTTAAGTTGTTCTTGTCTTTGTTTCGAGTTTAGATGACGACCGTCTTCCAACGTCCGTGAGGGATCCGATGCAACACCAAAAATCCGGCCAAACAATATCCGCGACACTCAGAATAAGAAAACAACGGTGGCCATCGGCTTGGGATGACTGTTTCCGAGCATTCCATTAAGTCGTCACGGCCATTTGCCCAATAGCGACCAATTCCACGAACACTACAAAACTAAGGCTTTAATGTATCTAAACTTTTCTCTGCTTTAGATCTACACTCCTTATTCACGTTGTTATCAGCAATATTAACAGAAGTAACACCATCAGAAAATATGTCGCGTGGGTTCACACGACGGACTAATCCATCCATTTGCCTCCTTTGTATTGTAACGAGTCGAGGGATGCGACGGCTCAAGATAGAGCATGCGTCGTAGAAGGACAAGGAGCACAACCAGGAGGAGCTATGGGATACAGACCACGAGGCCCGTACAGTGACAGGAAGGAGCAGAAGACACCTGTGCCCAGTGGTGGCGAACAACCGGACGTCAGGCGATATTCTGCCCGCAAGGCGTGTGAGGATACCAGTGGAGCGGATATCGGATCTGGATGTGGCAGTCGAATGGATCGCTGGATGAACAAGGAGCCGTTTGAAGAAGGAAGCACTGGATGGAACCAAGGTGAGGGCTTCGGACAAGACTCAGTTGAGAATTCGAGCAGCAGCGAGCAAACGGGTGAGGACCCGCGCAGCAGCGAGCAAGAGGTTAAGGATCTGCGCAACAGCGAGCAAGAGGTGGTGAACTCGCGCAGTAATGAACAAGTGGGGTTGAAGAGTGCGTTGGGGCTGAACAAGCAAAGTCAGGACTTGCTCAGGGGTGAGCCAGGCACGACGAAAAACCTGCTCGTGGAAGGGCAGAACCACAAGCGAGTGAAGCGTCAAACCAGCGTGTGGACGAGAGTTGCCGGTGAGCACCGGACTTGGACTGCGTACAGCGGGTGTGGGATTGCGTTGTGAGGTTGGGGCCTTCGACGAACCTGCGGAGGACGCGTACTACGGGAAGATTAGGAACGGCAGCAAGAGGCTAGTGGCTCTAGTCTACGAAAGAAGAGGAGTGTATTAAGAAGAGAATAAATAGGATCGGACGATCCGGCGCAGTAGCTACTTAGCTATTGTCGGCCAATAGGTGTTACGAAGTCGAATTTTAACGTTGGGGTTGGACGCAGCGAAGACTTAACGACCCTGCTCAACGGATCGGGCAGAACCAGAAAAACAACTAGATTTACCACAGTATCAAATTTAAACAAAAAACTTGAATGGGCTATGATTTGCAATTCTACGATCGCTCCATTTCATGAGATGGCAGCAGTAGTCCGGTAAGCTACATTCATGAATTCGGAATTCTGTTCTATACCGAGTTCAAGCCTCCCATACTGTAGTGGGCCTAGGGCTCACTAGTTAGCTTGCACGTGTGCGCACGTGTAGGAGGAAGCGTAGGTTTTCCTAGGTTCTATAGTGTACACACGATGCGTGTGTACAGTAAGAGGAGATAGAGACAGATAGCGAAAAATGAGAACTGTTATTATTGTTTAAAGTGTTTCCTTCCTAAACAGATTATCTAATATCAATAGGACTGTCATCGAGTGGCTGACACTGATCCGCATCGTTGGTTGGTAGGAGTGTGGCGCACTCTACCAACAGGATCTCTTCAAATGCAGTTTTGGTGTGTTCACACACCAAGACAGGAAACCTCTAACTCTAATCGGTTAACGTTACGGTTAGGGTTTTGTGTAACCCCGTTACACCCCCGTTAAGATTTGACATGCCGGTCACAACACGTCAATCCAGGCTTTGACAAGTCCGTCAAACCTCCGAGAGAATTCTGCGTTCATTTCGAAATGAGCGCCGCACTGCAAACACCAGTGTCATCGCCAGTGTCCGCGTCGACCTCAATGTCAACGCTTGTGATTGACCCCGCGTCTGCACCGACCTCCGCGTCGGTGCCTGCTTCCGCACACGTGTCGGCGGTAACGCCTACACCTCTGAGTCGAACGACAGTCTCCGTCGACAAGTATTTCGATCTTGAAGGGAAGAAACTCGAGCTCGAAGCGAAGGAGCGCGCTGGAGCTGCGAAGCCAGAGAGTCTTAATACTGCCTTCGATGGTTCGTCGATCCTCGCAACTGGCGGTGGTATCGCCGTGGACTACGAGGATGGAGAGCTTGAAATCGAGGGTACCTCGTCTTCCCTGGCACATGAGCCCGAGCCCGCGTCTGGGACTCCCCGTCCTCGCGAAGACAATTCGGACACTTCCTCGTCGAAGCGTCCGCGAAGTGAAAGTGATGCAGTGCCTTCCAGACTGGAAGCACTTGTCATCACCTCGAAGCAGCGTGATGCCACGCGCACTGACGACACAGTGCGCGAACCTTGGATGCCTCGATGACCGTTATGGAGCTTTGGTACCTCCGAATGAGATACCGTTATACGCCGACAATCGAATTGTCGACGACGCCGAAGCTGCTGCGAAGCGCTTCGATCCGACGACGAATCAAAGGCGTGGTTACTACATCTCGTTCTTTCACGAGCTCCAGTACTGGAGCTCGAAGACGACTTCTGGGCGAAGCAGAGTGACCGGGTGGCAGGTACTCTGTTAAAGCTGGAACCAGTTTGTTTCGAACTTCACCAATGGTCTGGCGCTTATCGCGAGCGGATTGCTTCTGAGCGTTTCATGAGGTTGTCTAAACCTTTTGTCGTCCAGCGCGTTCACGAAGGTTCTGTGAACGCGAATATCCCTTGTGCAGTGCCGGAGGGTGTTCGCTGGTGCTCCCCGCATCAGTGAGAGAGACCTCACCGGGTACACGACTAACCGTGTACCTGCAAACGTTAAGGAGCTACGTGCTAATCTCGTTTACATGCGTCAGCATACTAGTGTTGTGCCTGAGCACAACACCCCGCGAAACACTGCACCCCGCTGTGTTATGCCTCCAGTCCATGGTGGACTTCGTACGCCTTCACCATTTCCGGAACGTCCGTCATCAGGACGTTTCAGGGACGAATCTCGAAGTAGACCCGATTGTCTCCAACGAGTACGAAACGAACCGGACCTCGGTCTGTCTTCGGACTGGTATGATCAACGATCCGATCCACCTCGCGGTGGATCGTGCCGCGGACAGAGTTATGCCTCCTGTCAGCGGTGCTGGACGCTCATCATATGGTCAACCCCGGGTTGACCACGGCCTTCAGGCGCTCCACGCTCGCGTGGAGACGCGTTCAGGTTTCTCAGATGGCTGACCTGAGACAGGAGCTGTTTTTGCAGAAGGCCTACGTGACCGCAGCCGCTCAGACCACCTCAAACATCCGGGTTGAGGTGTTGGAACAAGTTCGCCTTTTCCAGTAGAAGGTGAAGCGGCTTGAGGAGAAGCTGAGGACGGGCCGCGCGTCGTCGTCGTGTCATCACGACTAGATGACTCGGGATGCACGTATGGCCTAAAGCGCCCAACGTAGAACGTTGGGTGGAGTCTCATGTCGGAAGGAAGTTCCAACGCGTATGCGCAGCCGTGACGTTCAGTCACCGTGAACGGTCCAATGAAGCGCAGAGCAAGCTTGCTTGCTCCGCATCCAGAAACGGCATGAGTAGGCAAGTTTGCGTAGAAAACAAAATCTATGAAATTTTTTTGAATTCATTTGTATTACCCCTGTCAACATTGTCTGCGTTCAGCTTCTGTCTATCCGCAGAAGCTGCAATTGCATCTTGTACAAAGCGAACGACTGCTTGTCGTTCGTGGACAAAGTCCATTGCTTGAGAGCTGAACCCCGGGTCCAGTTCGTTGATCTTGTCCGCGTCTGTGCCCTGCACAGACTCGCCACTTGCAGTCGCATCAGTCCCTGACTGTGCGTGGCTCTTTGGAGTGCCACTTTGTGTGTGATCGCAACAGGCCCAGCCTGTGGGTGAGTTTTCTTGGTGTCTGTGCCCGGCACAGACACATTGTCCTTGGCCGCAGCGGGTGTTGCCTGCTCGTGGTTCTTCACAGTGTCAGTGTGTGGCACTGACACGTCGCTTGGTTGTGTGCGGGCTCTCGCTCGCGCACGTGTCATCGCAGCTGATAGGTTCGTATCAGCTGAATTCTGCGGTTGTTTGCGTGCAACCGTAGATCCTCCCCCACTTAAAGAGGAAGGCACCGCTCCGAGTGTACTCGGAAGCCGTGGATGCCGCATGAAGAACGGTGTATGGCCCGTCGATGCATGTACCGCGTTGTTGATGGCGAACTCGGCCATTGGTAAGTAGTCGCTTCAGTTGTGGAACGACTGGGCATAACTTTTCAGCAAGGCTACAAGCACGCGGTTCACGCGCTCGTTTTGCCCGTCCGTCCTCGGATGATCTGCAGTCGACACAGAGAACGGTGTTCCAAGAAGTGAGAACACTTTTTGCTAGAAACGCGCAGTGAAGCGCGGATCGCGGTCCGACACAAAGTCGTTGGGCATGCCATGGTGCTTCAACACCATGTCTACGAACAGACGTGCCGTCTGTACGGAGGTCACCTCCGCTGCGACAGCAGCGAGATGCACCATCTTGCTGAAGCGGTCTACAAAGACCATAATACCAGTCTTCCGCCTGGAATCGCGCGGAAGACCAAACACGAAGTCCAATGAAACGGACTCCCAACACTCCGACGGAGTCGGCAGTGGTTGCAGAGGAGCCTGCGAGTGAGGCGCAGGTTTCACACGCTGTCAAACATCGCAAGTACGTACGTACTTGCGCACCCACTTGTACTGGTGGTTCCAGTAGAAGTCTCGCGTGAGAAGAGAGTATCCCGGATGTCCTGCTGTGGGGACATCGTGGTACTCGTACATGATCCTGCTGCGCTGGTCAGGATCGTTTGGCACGACAATGCGTTCCGCATTGTCGTCTACAGCGCTGTAAGCAGTAGACCGTCGTGCACACGATACCAGTGTGCACTTGCTCGTAGGCGAGGGGCCAACTTCCGACGTGCTTTGTCGGAAGGAGCTAAGAGAAACTCGATCAGCTGCTTCGCGGCTGCGTCATTTGCACACGCGGCCTTCACCTCGTCTAGCAAGGACGACGACGGTGTGTATATCCGAGCGACGTCAATCCGGTTGACGTCGGCTGTCTTGACAGCGTAATCTGGTCGTCACGACGATGCGTCTGCGACAACATTCAACCTTCCGGGTTTGTACTCGACCCGGAAATTGTACTCCGCGAAGAAGGACAACCATCTCGCCATTCGTTGCGCGATGTGCGGAGACGTCACAGACGTCCGTAACGACGCGTGGTCTGTATAGACCACAAACGGCGTGTTTCCGAGTAAATACACTCGGAACTTCGTGAGTGCATACTTCACGGCAAGGGGTTCCTTGTCATGCACAGGGTAGTTACTGTAACGGGGTTACACAAAACTCTAACCGCAATTAACCGGTTAATGATAATAGACGACTCGATCACAGCCCTCGTGATCGAGTTGAATTAACGCACATCCGATCGCAAAGTCGGATGCGTCACACACTACGTG
>NBNE01000634.1:0-19192 GCA_002215365.1 Phytophthora megakarya
CCGAGAACCCCTACATCGCTTGGCTAGGGAGTGATCACCAACCCCCCCTCAAGATACCGCTATCAGAAGCGGCAAGCAACGGAAAGGAAAACAACCACACACAAGGACACGTAGATCAATCACTTGATCTACACCCCATACGCGACAGCCGAGTGAAGAAGTATCCGCGCGGCGGTCAACAATCCCAAGTACCGTCCATACGGTCCCCAAGATCGACAACCAAGGCATCCTCAAGTCACCGGAAGAGTTCAACCCCGCCCCATCGACGGGTACACAAGGTGAAAAGAACCTCAGCGTCAACGGACATTCGGAGTACCCCCTCCGTTAGTCGGTCGTCCGAGGCACTATAGCGAGCTGGACAGCGGCAGTCAGCAATTCCTGCCAAGCCACTTCGCCACACAACAGAAGATCGGTGACGCCTCAGTTCTGCGCCATTTTGACCGACGAAAAGAAGTTCATGTGACACTGTTTACGAATGAGGGAACGTTAAGGACCACCCTGATACAAGCGCACGACGGCAAATGCACCCGGCCCGTTTTTGCGGACGTATTCTGAAAGAGGCCGAGATGAACTACCCCCCCCGTCTGAGAAGGAAGGACAAGCGGTGCTATTGCTGCTGAAGACATCTTATACGTAGTTGGCAGGCCGTACCATTCATGTGTACACGTGATTCTCAACACTAGAATGGGTACATACATCTAAGTCACTATTCGGACGCACGACCCAATTCGCAGTAATGCTATCGCCGTGACACTTGGTTGTTAACCGAGTCAACGAAAACGATTGTGTCTTCGAACAGCTACTGCAATCTCGGTTGTGTGGAATTGGAGGACTCGTTGGCGACGGTTACATCACATACGAAGGGATCGTCTACCGTCCACGTGGATCCTCCGTTGCTATACGCTCGTCTACCGAAATCCTATTGTGGGTTCGTAGTCTCGTTCGATGGATCAGCCAAAACCGAGAAATACGGTGGCTACGGTAGTTGCTCATGGATTGTCTGGCGACTACCCGACTGGACAATAGTCACCGCTGCGAGTGCTTATCTCGAAGCAGCAACAGTGAACATGGCCGAGTACTATGGCATGAACAATGGGGTTCACACTGGACATTGGTGCCACCGACCTTGTCATTGTTGGTGATTCGAGACTAGCAATCCAGCAGTTACTAGGGGTGATTGCGTGTAAGAAGGGGTCGCTTATGACCCAACTCAACCGCCACCGAGAACCCGTTGCACGACTAAAGTCAGTCAAGTACCTACACGCTGTACGAGAGTACAATGCGTCGGCCGACTCGTTAGCAACGGAAGCATTGGAAAACAAGGCGTCAAGCGTTATATCTGACGAGCTTAGGCTAGCAGAGTCGAGGTCGCTGAACCGCATCCAAGAGGTCATCTATGCACCCATCACCGAGTCCTCAGCGGACGGACCTTCGGTTAGCATCGCACAAGCGCAAGTTCAGACGCGACATTGGCGACATATGGAACCGTCACAGCGATTCGGAACTGCCCCGGAGCCGCGTCGAAAAAATTTCTTCGACTTTGTGCGAAGGGACATAGGGGATCTAACGGTAACTACCAGGCTCCAAGCTAAGTCCAAGCCCAACCGCGTCAGATTTGCCGACGAAACCTCGGTGACAGGTGGAGAAGATGTAACACAACGAGAAGAAGCCAACGGTGTGCCAACAGAGGACTCGGTTCGTCTGGAAACAGAGTTCTCAAGAGTAACGGCACCCAACGGTGACCCCCGCGTTGTCTGACACAGAAGACGTGGACCCCCTAACGGTCCAAAGAGAACGCCGAAGAAGGATCGCGACTGCTCAGGACGAGGAGTTGCGGTGGGTGATTTTCAAGATAGTTCTTCGCGGGGAAGAATCAACCCTAACGTACCGTGCAGCGAGAGACGCGTGGAAAATGTCCGACCACTTCGTCCTAAGCGAAGACAATGTGCTTTACTATGTGGGAACGAGGCCTCTGAGTAGTGACCAACAGCAAGAAGACGCGTCTAGTAGTACCCACAACGATGATTCAGGAGGTACTACAGAACTGTCACGACTCGTTGGAAGGAGGCCCCAAAGTATCACTCGAACTTTCTACAGAGTGAAATTGGACTATTATTGGATCGGTCTATAGCAAGATGTGGCGAGACACGTGTGGTCCTGTCCCGACAGTAGTTCAAGTAAAAGTCGACCAAAGATCCAATGCAACGACCGTTTCAGGTCGTTTAATTGGATTTTGTGTTACCCTTACCGAAGTCTCGACGGGGTGACACAGTGCTCTTACCGTTCCAATGCGTATTCACGGGATTCGTGATGGGCAAAGTCATGACAGATACGACTGCTCTGAGAGTAGCTCAAGCTTTTTAAGAGTGTGTGTACGAAAGATTCGATGCACCCTCCCTCATCAGACATGCCAGAGACCCACGATTCATGATCGAGGGGTTCCAATCGTTCATCGAAATGATGAAATCTAGGTCTAGGGCGACGTTGAGTTTCCGACCTCAAGCTAACGGCCAACAAGAGCGTTCGGTCAAGCCTGTCATGCAATCAGTGTGCGTGTGTGCAGAAGGCCCACCGCAATCGGATTAGGACGAGATCGCCGAAAAGCTGATCTTTGCGACAATTCGATAGACACAACGAGGAAAGAGACACATTTTTCTCGTCCACGAATGGGACGCTCAATCTACACTCAAGGTGATGTCCTCGTGGCTCTATCGATGCCTAGGTCGACCGTCGGACGCACTGGCGTGGCGACGAGAGGTGAACCGCCAGCAAGAAATAGCTCTGGAAATGGCCAAGGAATACCAAGCCACCAAGAAAGCTAGGAGAGTGAGGAAGCACAATTAAAGCCTCCGTGGTCGAGAAAGGGGTGTACCCCAGAAACAGGCCAAACTGTTACGCTAAGTGATGGACGGCATGCGACAGGGACAGTGACCGAGGACTCGGACAGCGATGCAATGGGTGTTCGGAAATCTCTGCTTGAGGTTGGAAGTCGTGTGCGGCTATATGTGGAACGAGTGAAGCCGGGACTGACGAAAAAGCTAGAACACCGATAGCATAGACCGTTTAGGGTCAAGAAGAAGGTGGGGGCGTTTGCCTACGATTTTGAACTTCCTAATCAAAGTGGGTACAGATTTTACCCGGTTGTGCATGTGTCACGCTTGAAAGCGGTGGACGGATTTGAAGACCGACCGAGTGCTCGTTTTGCACCTGGCGTGAGCGAGGCTTCCCGTTTAGATTTCGATGAAGAGTTGCTCCCAGAGGATAGCTGGGAACCAGATCATGTCGCGGGTAAATTCGAAGTCGAAGCAATACTGGATGATAGGACTCCTCTGGTCACTAACACAGAACGAGCCGTCAGAGAGTTCAAGGTGAAGTGGGTCGGCTATGATGACCCGACTTGGGAACCTGCATCCAACCTTTCGTGCGGTGGCTATTGTACGACTATCTTCGAGAGAAACGCCGCGACCAAAGGTTGTAATTGGTCCAAGTCGCTGACGAGGATTAGATGCGACTGATGAATGAATGAACTGTCTGTGGGGTTAAGTGCAGTCCACAACAACAGACGAAAGAAGTTACTGCACCCGATTGCATATTGCATTTTTGTATATGATGTGAATGAATTTTCGAAGTGGCAATGTGGAGAATGTATATTACGAGATTACTTGAAATCACCAGCGGAATAACAAAACTTACTTGAGAACCAAGCTACCTATTAAAAAGAAAATGAAGAACTACTCTGAGGCCAACCGCTCACTGGTAGCGATCTGAAGTAGCATCTCGAACGGAGCCAGTACTATGTCGGAATCAGGTTCTTCTGCACCTTAAACAAGGACCTGAACATTAGCCGGAGTGAACAAGTTCTCGGTCGCCATACTGCTAGATTCCGATTTCGCTGCTTCAACAGGGGCAAACCGGAACGAGTCCTCGTTAAGGGTCTCAGCAGTCTCAGCAGGGGCTGATCCGTCGGCTTCAACTCCAACCGATCCCTCCTTGGCAGCTCCAGCGGGTGCATTTTCGGTCGTTCCTGCAACAACAGGGACCTCACCGATCCATGGGGCCACGGGATCAGTCGACCCGAGACTGGTCCACAACGACGCAAGAAATGACAGTTTGTCGATCCATCGAGGCCGGCAAGAAAAGTGGTGCGTCAGGATTGCAGGGCGCATATGTCGTGTTGTACGGAGGCTGTGCAGAAGCATCAATCCAGAAATTTCTCCAAGGTTGCTTTGCATCCATCTCCCGCAACCCCCGGAACCAATCCTCGGTAGCTGGAGCCCATTCCAGCACTTCCTTCGAATATTTGAGGTAATTGGGCTCCAGCAAGGCCTCGGTGGGTAAGGGTGCGGGTACGACACCCAGCACTCGTGCACCACTTCCACAACCGATCAAGCTGCTGCCGCAGAAGATCGGCGTGATTGTTCCGCATGCGATTCAAGTTTTGCCACAAGCCAAGGATCACGTAAGTGAACGGATCAAAAGGGTCGGAATCCTCTTTGAACTCGCGAATTGCATTGTCCAAGGCCGACACTTGGAGCCAATGTCAGCGTTCCCATAATGCGACACAGAGGTCGATCTTCTCGTTGTCCTCGTAACAGTGACCCGACAACCGACGCCACATTCGGACGGGCCCACCGTGCCCCGATGCGCGCATAGAAATCCGCACGCCTTGGACGAGTTTTTTCAATTCAAACGTCAAAGGGTCGTCCGGCATGCGATCGAAAAGCATCCGCCACGGATGTCTCGTACTGTGGACATTGTGCATAAGAGCAAGGAATGCGAACTCAAGTGGAGACGCATAATCCTTGGGGGCCGATACAGAGATACTCACATTACGCATCTGGCACCAAGTCTTTTGAACTCCGACAGCGATGAAACCAGGCTCGAGAAACCGCTCGTTGGTAGCTGTGAGTTTACAGAAATTAGCCTCCCTAGAAACCACGGTGGCTGCTGGAGCAATGACCGAGGTGTCCGTGCCACAGCGAACAGTCACAGTAGCAGTGACAATGTGAGTTCGGCGTCGAGGCCGGGAACCACCTTGTGTGTCACTCCCATGACCATGACGAGGAAGAGGCGTCGGCTGGGTAGAAACACCCGTATCTCGCTGTGAACGAGCTCTTGTCCTCGCTGGAGCGACCGTAACGCTTGCCGAGACTCCTGAGCCAGGCGCAGACGACACAGGGGTGTTAGGAACCCCATCATGGGCCACATCCTCACTTGTATTAGCAAGCGTGCTTGACGTCGCGGCGGCACTTGACTCGGGGTGAGAGGCCGAAGGCTCGGTACCGCCATCAGCATCAAGTGCATCCGCCTCAGCATCCTTTGCTGGATTGTCAGAGACTACCAACTCAACGAAGACGAAATCCACGTCGTTGATGAGCTGGGAAATCGGAACAGCCGAACCAGGTTTTGACACGGGAAGCGAGGGCGTGGGAGAAGAAGCTGACTCCGAACCAGTAACTTCACCGACAGAGGACTCTGTGGTAGGATCCTCCGTAGACGAAGCCCCTACCTCCACGGGAGCATCTACGACAGAGACTTCTCCGATAGGAGTGTCGAGGCCATCGCCGGCGGAACCATCAGCCGAATCCTCGACGACGGCGTCCGTGGGTGATACAGGACTATGTGAACCATTCCGGTTCTGCGCCGAATCCATGTCGTCAGCGACCAAGGCCTCAGCAGTCAGGCAGAGCATAAAATCATCATCAGCCAATTCCTTCTTGAGACTCTCTCTCTCATTCGCAGCTCTGACGCGACGGAGGTGCTGCGTCTTGGTAGGTCATCCTTACGGGGGAAGTAAGAGACGACCGGAGAAGAGAATGGACTTGAGGCCTTCTTCCGAGAAGGTTCTACCCCGTTGTCGGATGTCAAATCCAACATTTCGACGGGGATTGTGATGGCTGAACCAGATCAACAGAAGAATGATCCGGCGTTCTACCCGACTTGGGCTCCTCATTTGGCGAAGACTGCTGCAGAGAGTTCCTCTTGCCATCAGGAGAACTGGCGTCAAAGTCGACTTCCATGCTATCATCGACGTCACCACCGTCGAGAACAGAGACAGGAAGCGAACGAGAGCTCTTTGGTGGTGGTGATGTGCCAGATGAAGGCGTCTCGGAGGGGCAAGGCTTCTTGAGACCCGACCGAGCCTTCGGGGTTGCCACTACGGGCGCGGATTTCCTCTTCAAGTCCACAGATGGACGGCCGAGCCTTCACGAAGCGGGAAGCAGGGAAGGTGGCGATGCAGAGGGTTGCTTCGACGCGTTTTACCGGAGACGGCGGTGTTTACGAACCGGCATGTCATATGGAGGGTCATCAAACAGCCCATCATCGCTCTGACCACCATGAGAAGACTCGGTGGATCACAATAGCCGGAGCCTCGTCCAGATGTCTGATGAACGAATGCTTGGCCGACCCTTCATCGGGTGTGCCAGAGGCGGGAGATGTCATTGACGACACCAACGAGGTCTCAGCAGTAGGAGGTGCAGTCCCACCATTGCCAGAGTCTTGGGAAGAAGAACTCGGTGGTAGGAGACGAAGGAGATCTGTGTGGTCAGAACCCAGACCCAGAAGATCCCAGTCGAGACCTGATGCAGAGAGCCCGGCCGTCGAGAGAATCAGCGCGTCGGCGTTAAATCCATGGTCGGCCAAGTTTTGCCGGAGGACAGATTTGAGACGATGGAGGCTTGCATTCTCATCCAGCAGAGATTTCACCCGCGGCGACGGAGAGCAGACGGTGCTCCGCCAAGTACTGCCGGAGCTTTGCAAGCTCAGCATTGTACATTGGGAGACCTGTCTTCATGCGCTCGCGCTCTTGACTGACGTGGAGCATTGCAGCAGCACTATCAGGGTTAGAAGAACGACAGCGGTCTTTCAACCATTGGATGCCGTAAGCTTGCTCTGCGACAGTGATATCCAATTCACGGATCCGAGAGATGACTTCTTCATTCTTCGTCCGGAGCTCTTGGTTGGAGTCATGCATGGTGTAGAAGTCCTCAGTGGACCGAACACTATCAGCCTCCGCTGCTGTACAGAGCTGTACCTTGCCAGCGAGGTCTCGTACGACGTCCTCGCAGCGAGTTTGGAGGCGAGAGATGTCGTCTCTCAAGCGCACCAACTCGCCAGCCTCATGAAGAGGGAGATGGTGAGGCGAAACGGCAGCCGCTAAGACCTCTTGGACTGTCGAAGCGCTGGTCCAAGTAAGAGTTGACACGGACTGGAGGCCGCCGATCCATGTCCACCACGAGCTTCGCTAGTTCACACATGGAACATAGTGAGAGCTCGGTGGTGTCTCCACGATACTCGATCGAGCCACCCGACGATGCTTCACACGGCGCGAATTGCCGAACCCACCGCCGGGGCGGGCGTTGGTGTCAGTGGAAGGGATGCACTCGTCGGAGGAGTCCCTAGCTCAGGCGTTACTAAGAGACCACCGTCGGATGCCCCCTCTAACTCAAGTGCGGGAGTTGGCGAACGAGAGCTCTCAACCGAGGCCTCGGGAGATGGAGAAAAAGAACCTGACGATCCAGAGTCCGCTAACCGTCGAAGATACGGGATTTGACCGAGGACCCTCGGCCGAGGCCTCTGGAAGTGAGGAAGACTGGAGGATGAAGCTGGTGAGGATATAAGAACGAGGTGACGCGTTCGTACCACCGCAGACGAGATCTCGGTAGGTCAAAAGACGGCCCACGTACGAGATCATCGTCCTGAAGGGCACGAGCGGCGGCGGCCGTGACGTCGGCCCGGGCGCGTGAGGTAGGCGACATGATATTGGCCGTAGAAGGCGTCACTTCGCTCACTAATTTGGAGAGCTTGGATCGAGACGGGGGCAGTTGTGGTGTAGCGAATAGCAACTTCGCAAACCACCGAACGTTTAAGGCCAACTGGCACAAGAGCAAGTACTGATTGGCCAATTTTATTCTCCGCGCCTTAGTGACGAAGTCCATGTTAGGACCGTCCGAGCCCTCGGCAATCCTAATATAAACTGACTGAGGGTTATTCGGGTTATCCTAAATTAGGATTCCATGCCTTATTTAACCGAGAGCTCGTTTAAGCGAGTCCTCGGTCAGGTCCGGAATGATGGTGAGTTCGTACCTACGTGAACCTCGGCCGGTAGATGTCAGTGGAGAGAGAGTGGGGTGGAAATTGTCCCACATGATCTGTTTACACTTGATTTTAGTATAGGAGTAGGACCGATCGGTAGATGGGCCGTAGAGAGGCTTTCAGACCCCCACATTAGACAGTAATAAAAAGCAGTTCTCCCCCACAGCTAACAAGGGTCGAGGCCGTCTTCGGTAAGTCTAGATAGCTTATCTAAGGCCAAGATACGCCTAGTTGCGTGGATGCCTGTTGATAGACCCGAAGTACATTGAACCAAGGGTCTGTCTGCTAGGTAAGGCCAAGAGGAGAGTGTGGCCGTATATAGAACGTTAGCGAAAGCTCGTTCAGTGTGTATTTGTGTGGACAGAGGATTCCCACATACACTAGACTTCCTACCGAAAATTTCCTCTGTGCCCCTGTACTAGATTTACGAAAACCGGTACTCTTCCTTTTGATGGATAACAGCAGGCTTGCGTGAGAGCGCTAAATATACATCCTAGTCCTCGTTCGTGGCTAGGTAGGTTTCTTAAGGGTTGACCGAAGGCAACCCGGGGTACACAGAGGCTAGTCCAACCCGGTGTAAGGGCTCGTTCCTGGTCTTCAGGTATAGATCCAACAAATCACTTACCTTTGCGGGAAAGGTTGTTGTTGGTAGGAACTCACCCGAACGTGAAAATTCTATAGTGTCGTACACGACACTTGAGGTTCAAGATTTTGCACAACAATTAAACCTGCTGCGGTTGACTGACGCGGATGATCTCGTAAAAGTCCCAAGCGCCCGAGATTGTGCCAAGAATCGTCAGAAGAAGGATGCGTTTGGATCCAGCAAGACTCGGCAGAAGCCAATCAATACTGCCCCATCCGTTCCAGCGAAACAAATGCGCGCGATCCAGATCCAAGCTAATGACTCCGGATCTGATAGTGAATCTGACGGATCGGGCGGATCTGACTCCGACATGGACAGACATCGCAGGACCTTCCTCGCAGTGAACGAAGACGTTACTCCGAAGGTGGAAGAGGAGTCGCCGAACTTGGATCCACGACTTCCCGACCGTGATCACGGCCATCAAGATTACAACTCGAAGATCCACGGTAATGGTTTTAACCGCGATCGATCTTCGCACTGTGGATCCAGGAAGCACTCGGATCTTGGTTGCTGGAGGCGGGTTACGTGCACGAAGTGTGGCAAAAGAGGACACCCCTCGGATCACTGCCTCTTCGTGTGTCGCGGATTTGGAGAATTGCATGACATGGGAAAATGTCCGATGGAAGAGTTCTACAACCAGATCGCCAGTGATTTAACTCCACGAAGCACATGGGTATGCTACCCGATGCTACTGAGAAGATGTTAAACTAGGACGCTCGTCGGGGTGGAATCCGATAAGAGCCGAGTGTTCTAAATACGGTATCTATGCATTTGTGATCAAGACTTCGGTAGACCAGGTTAGTAAACGACCAGATCTACACGGTAATACATGTGTTCTGCATGGAAAACGCACCTTCGTAATTGCAAGTCTTCGCCAAGCCGACGAATATGCCAGATCTGAAATCACCATGAGCGTAGATCTCCAGTCAGGAGAGTCACGAGGTTACTGGAAGCAACAGGATCCAGATCTATGGTTTAAACCCACAGATCATGAAGCTACTCCGGAGATCCAGAGGCCTAGCAAGATCGCGGAGTATCGACGGTCAACAGCCATGGACCTACTACCAGGAGAGTCTCATGGTTACTGGAAACACCATTGGCCAGGAAAATGGTGTCGTCAAGCGAAGATCACAGACAAAATCCACAATGAGAACAATGATTACTCCTAGATACCGGTGTGGAAATGTCCATCGTGGACACCACCTTTGCTCGTAAGGTAGGGTGCTATTTCGACTCGAGTCGGATCCAATACTGTGAAGGAATTGGCGATAAAGTGTACCGGGCAGAAGGAAAAACCCGGATCATGGTGACTCTCCCTGGATCATTGGTATATTTCTTCGATATCTGGGGTGGGGATCAGACTGGCCAACAAGTTATACTTGGTATGGACTTCATGGTCCCAGCCGGGATCCGCCTGGATCTAGCTCACGGATCAATCAGTCTGCCGGATGAAGTCCGGATCCATCTTAGCGGAAAACGCCAGCTTTATATCGACAAGGCGGAGATCGTGAATGTCAGTCAATAGCTTCGGATCCAAGCAGGAGAGTCGGTGGAGCTACCATTACGCCTGAGATCGTCGATACACGACAAGCTTTGTGTCACATGCGGGGACAATGGGTGGCCGCCATATCCGATGGACCAGGGAAAACGAAGTACATCTCGATCACCAACATCGGGGATGAGGTGTTGACCCTACATCAAGACCAGCGGATCGGGATCTGGCTGGCCGGGGATCATGAGCCGGGACTACTGGGCTTCAGCTCGATCGGGTCTCGCCGTCACATGGAGTGGCAGAACCTAACCTTAGAGACCACGACAGACGCTCGATCCGAAGATATGGAGATCGAAGCCGGTGGTAGAGCGACCCGAGTACAAAACTCCGCGCACGATACTCCAGAGGTCAAAGCCGATGTCGATCAAGTGTCGGAAGGTCGAGGTGAGTCAGGATCAAGGTATTCCTGACTGCCTACCATAGGACAACTCGCCGTCGGATAAGTCACCGTCCGACAAATCGTCGGAGAATCGACCATTGGATCTAGCGTCTGTCGCAAGTGAGGAGTCGGATCTGTCGTCTATCGCAGATGAAGGCTCTATATCGCATCTTGTAACGGTCAAGGGGGCGCTGGAAGATCTCGAACAAGTAACGCCAGACGCCTGAACGACTGATCCATCTTTGGAAGAAGCTACAAGTGCAGTGGTAGTGCGAGAAGAGGAAGGTCGATATGGAATTGGAGTCACCAACCAGGATCAACTACATTCGGGTTGCCAGGATCAAGGAACATCATCGTCAAAATGCGGCGGATGAGATCCGTCATCAATGATGAGTGTACAATCTGGGGCGGGACATGTGGCCAGTGATCCGTTGAATGACAAGTATGTCGCGTCTATGTCGAAAAATGGACATGGATCCACCACCTGTCGTTGAAGATCAACCAGACGCGTCGGATCTGGACTTCACTTGGGACTCAGATCAAGATTACGATGAATGTGTATACTACCATGAAGCAAGTGATCTGTCCGTGGAAGATGTCGACCGTCAGATGGCGGTACTGCCAGAAGTGCCTGTGACGACGGAAGATGTGAAGATCGAAGACATTCAGCTATGTGGATCTGATAACCAGACCCCAGAAGAAATTGATCTACTTCTCCAAAGGATCTGGAAGTTCTGACATCTCTTGATTGGCAGAGGAAATGCCCTTCCGCCGAGTGGTGTGCGACATCGATGATAGAGGAGCGAGTCCTATCGCCCTGAAGTGTCGCAAGTTGCGGATCCAGTTCAGGGAGAAGCTGACGGACTTGATCAAAGGTTTATTGTCCGCCAAGATGATCAATTACTCTAGATCACCATGGCCTTCCCCGACCGTGGTGATCATCAAGAAGAACGGAGTGGATATCAGGTTGTGCATCGATTACCGGATGGTTAACAGCCTAACCCAACTGATGATCTACCCAATGCACTTGATCAACGATCTACTTGAAGATCTAGAGTCAACACTCTGGTACTGTTCTTTGGATATGGCTAGTGTATTTTGGGTAGTAAAAATGACGGATTGTGCTCGTTTGATCTCGGCTTTTATGACTCCCATTCGACTATTTGAGTGGAATCGAATGCCCTTCGGCTTGAAGAATGCACCCCAGATCTATCAACGTTCGATCGATAACGCGTTATATGAATTCATTCGGATCACGAATTCTGAAGATCATGGAAGTACTTTGGATGTGTTTGAGGACGGGGAACCCGTGGATCCGGGCAAGCCATCGGTGCTTGGCCGTAGATCATACATCGACAACATCCTGATCCCATCCAATAACTGAGACCAACTATGTGACCGAGTTGAGGGATTACTCGAAGCGTGCGATAAGTGGAATCTGTCGATCAGTGTAGTTAAGCGTTTCTGGGGAATGCTTAAGGTGGAATTTCTGGGTCATAAGGTCTCCCACAATGGACTGGAGGCGAAAGAACTGTCTGTATTGACTGGGCTAGCGTTTCCAGTACCACGTAGAGCCATGCAGTCATTTTTGGGAAGCCTGAACTACTACAGCCGCTTTATCGAAGACTTCGCGATCTATGCGTCGGTTTTGTATGAGTTGCGAGAAATCTACTTCGCCGCGATGATGAAAGACACCACCCAAGTACGGATCCAACGAGTATTAAAGGTGGAGAGTGTGGATCAATGATCCCGGGAAGATCAAACGATCGACCGCCAGAAGACCCTGGACCTGGAGGCGCAAGATCTCACTGAAGTGAATCCGCGTTGGATCCATGCCTACCGATCTTTCAGTGTGCTTAAATCCAATATCGCCACTACTCCGATCTTGCTGCACTTTGAGCCAGATCGAAGAGCTACGGTTGTGGGGTATGCTAGTGACTGGGCCATCTCAGGATCGTTGATGCAAGAATATGACAAGATCTACTACCCGGTGATATTTGCGAGCCGTACGTTGAAGTCAAATGAGCTGAATTATGGCATCGCGGAGAAGGAGGTACTGGTCTTGCGGAGGATCCTGGATCTTAACTACAATGCCTTGGTCGGACGTCCGATCCATGTGTTGGCCCGACACTCTACTTTAGCGTGGCGCTCCAGATCCACAGCCTTGCAGGGACGGTTAGGTCAGTGAGCCGCTCTACTGTCGCCGTGAGCTCTCGAGATCACCAAGTGTGTCAACGGTGAAGATGAAATCCTAAGAGCATTGGCCGCTAGTATTACGCCTAGATCAGACGTTGGTCTCGATTGCTCCCAAAAAGGAGCCGCGGCGCAAGATCCAGGCTCCGATCCCCATGATGAGCATTTATATGCTGCTAGATTCGATGGACCCGCTCGTGTCAGGAGAGGTGGAGGCGCTTACAGCCCGAACTTGTGGAAATTGCCTGCATGGAGGGTGTTAAAAGCTAGATCTGGCTACGCGGAAGGTCTGACAGTAAACGAAGGAGAATATCATGGGTTGCTGCTGTGTTTGGATATGTAGGAAGATTTAGATCCACGACGTCTAGTGATCTGCGGAGACTCGAATCTGGTGATCCAGCAAGTACGAGGTGAGATTGACTGTAAGGCACCGGGTCTGACACTACTACGCCAGAGGGCACTGGATCGACTACGAATTTGGCCGGATCACAAGTTGTTGCATGTTAAACAAGATTGGAATGGGAGTGCCGACGGCTTAGCGGGTGCCGCGCTGCAACGGCAATGTGGGATCGAAGTGGAGTCTGAGAAGAGGATCTAGGGTCTAGTGACCTTCAGTCGGTTGGACGAGGTCCTGGTGGCGAGGGTCGGAGATGAGGTCGCTCAGATATTTGCTGTGACGACCCGATCTAAGGCTAGATCCGGAGTGCGAGCTGGACCTGATCCAGACTCATTATGAGAGGAAGTTGTGAGAGAACTGCGGATCGAGCAAGTACGGCAAACACAGGATGAGGAGTCGTGGATCTCAGGCCTGAATAAGTATTTGGTTGGAGAGATCTGAGATCTGGCACAAGAAGCCGCAAAGGTGTTTGGATTTATTGCTATGAATTATGTAGTGGATCAGTCGGATCTACTCTTCTATTTCCCGACGACTACGGAGGCTGCCACGGATCGAAACAAGTTTATGCGATTGGTGGTCATTGAGATTCTTCAACAAGATATTTTGCATCAATACCTCACGAGTCTGCAGGATGGTCATCAAGGGATGGGTCGGACCTATGATCGGATCCGCGATCACTTCCATTGGAGAGGGCTGTGTAAGAGCGTGCAGCCATATGTGGGGGGAATGGGTTGACTGCGAGACAGGCAAAGGACGACCTCGGATCCAAGCTGAGTCGCCTGGTAATCTTCAGGCAACATACCCGTTCCAGATCATCACCATGGATCACATACCTTCGCTCCCCATATCTTTCAAGGGTAACACAGAGTTGTTGATCTTCGTTGATCTGTTCTCTGGAGAAGTCGTTGCCAAGGATAGCGCCTCTAGATCTGCACAGACGATCTCTTCAATAAGATCTTGGGTCAACCCCAACGTGCTACTATGGCTTATCGATCTCAATCTAATGGATCCGAAGAGCGTATGGTCCAGACGAACCGGAGCTCTTAAGATGTAAGTGGAGGATCTGGCTCAACGTGATTGGGATGAATACACCGACCGTTGGTATGAATACGCCAAACGGCTCATCTTCGCGATCAACACCGCAAGAGGTCGGATCCGAGGTGAAACCCCTTTCTACATGATACATGGTTGGGATCCTAGATCTACTCTGGTAACGGTGATCCCGGTGGGGAGCACCCGCAGGCACAATCGAGATCCAAGAAGATGGCAATATCAGATGCAAAAGTATTACCAACAGGCTCGAGAACAAGTTAACCAACGTTTTCGCAAAGCAATCGCGGATCGAGCCGACTCGCATAATGATCTGGTAAGCCCACATCATCTGGAGGTTGGATCAAGTGTCTGATTGTACTTGGATCGAGTGCGTGAAGGGTATGCGAAGAAGCTGGCGCACTTATAGCATGGGCCATTTCGCGTCGCTGAGACGATCAGGGAATATGCAGTGAGTTGGAGATTGCAGGATCCACGTACAGCATCTTTCCGGTGGTACACGTCTCGAAGATGAATCTGGTCAGCATTTTTCCAGATCGACCTGTAGCTCACCTAGAGGAGTCGGATGCCGATCGAGTTGACTTCGATGAAGCTCTCTTGCCTGAAGACAGTTGGATCCAAGATCAAGATCCAGATGAATATGAAGTGGATCGAATTTCCGATATGAGGACTGGTAAAAAGACAAGATATGGACGGATTTATCGAGAATTCCTGGTACACCGGCGTGGATATGAAGATCTAACTTGGGTGGATGAAGCGGATCTCAACTGCGGCACCCTTCTTTATGAGTTTCTGCGAGACCGCACTAATCGTAACCGGTTTGGTGTCATGCAGTCTCCTGAAGGACCGTGAGATCTGGATCCACACTGATGAGTTGGTCATTGGTGTGGTAGAAATGCGATGGAACTGCAAGGAGGTTGCAGATCGAAGGACAGCTCTTGTATAAAATTGTGTATGATGGAATGCCGAAGGAAGATCTATGTGGGTGATCAATATGGAAAATACCTGTATAGGTGAAGATTTAAGGCAAAAGATGTATGGATTAAAATGGACCTGACGTATATTGCGACATGGGGTCTGGGATCTAGGTAGAATAAACCTACCTGCTCGAGGGTACCGCTATTGCCAAGCGGAGATCTACGCGATGGAGACATGTACATGCGCAGACCCAGAAGTGGTATTGTCGTGTATCAAGGTGAACGTTGGGGATCTGGTGAAGAATCGCTCATCTGTATGGAGATCTGTGTGGGGCGGTTATGAGTGACATGGCTAGAGACAAGAGATGGCGACTGAAGTGTGACTCAAAGGAAACCGATATGTATTGTAGCAAAATGTCTAGATCTGGGCAGAGCCGACTTGCCTGTGCTGAGATCTACCACTACGGAGACGCAGCAGGCGCAGCAGCAGTCTTGCCGCCATGTTGAAGAATTTACCCCCCCCAAACGCGCAATCCGACGAGCTGGATGATCGGCATGCTGAAGTCTGAAGTGAGTACGCCACGGATCTGCGTCGTCGCAATCTTTCCCTTGATCAGGGTGATGGGCTCAGGACGATTTAACCGTGGATCTGCCAAGTTAGCCTACGCGCCTCGATACCTGGGTACCATAGCACTTCGTTTGTCCGCTGGGGGAAGTGCATAATGAAAGAATCTAGCAGGAGATCCATGTCGCACCATCCCTCACGCATGGTGATAATGAAGAGGAACATGATCACCTTCCAGCGTGCGCCAGCATGGGATCTCCGATTTTTCCGCTCCACGCAAAAGGTGGCCAGGTATGGATCCGTGCGGACCAATATCGGGGGCGACAAGAATCGATGTGTGGATTCCCAGTAAGCGGTGAGATCTTGGATCTTCATGGCCAAATAGCGCTCCACCAAAAGCCCAAGTGCCCACCCACGTCGGAATCGAACGATATGAGCTCTGGAGTGTTGGCGCCACCGAGCATCTCCTACGGTTTGGCGGCCATGAGCGCTTGGACGTTGGGGGCAGTGATCAAATGGCCACAATAGTCGGTGGTGGTGGTCGTGACCGCTATGGGGACTCTGCCAGGGAAGATCCAACTGGGATCGAGCGGAAGTGCTCGGGGCAGGAAATGGTGGTCAGGGTCCAACTCGCGATCCGATCAGGCACCCAAGGATCCACATCCGCCACGGTGGCACGCGAGCTTGATGGCGGCCTGGAATACAAACTTGATCGGCGGCGAAGGGACGTTGTGGGAGCATAGCAGTATCCGTAGAGATATGCCAGCCGTATGGATTTTGAGGAGGAGCAGTCCCTCCGTCGTCATTGCCGAATCCACTGGCTTTAGAGCTATCGCCGGAACCAGGGTCGCCAGCACCACCCGCAGCAGCACTACCAGGGGCTATATGATCTCTCCGGCGCTGCTCAGATCTAGATCGAGTAAGCGCCATCAGTGTTAGCGCTTGGAGCATGTCATCAAGGACCTCGTCACTATCTTGGCACACGGAGCTTTCGGGAGAAGTGCCGTCGTCGCCATCCGCGTCTGGATCCAGCGTATCCTTGGCAGTAGAGGACTTGTGGTGTTCTCCGATGGTATCAATCGCCTTGGAAGCGCCTCCTGTGTCGGATTCGCCGGATCCGTCTAGCTCGTTAGCCAGATCACGAGGGTGGTGAGTAAGATCCGGATTACTTGAATCACCACCTTGGTCAGGCTCGCCCCACTCCCCATGTCGAAGTCGTCTTGATCTGTATCTTGGTCGCCGCTAATATCACCCTGTTCGATCGTACGAGTTTTATTCTTGAACGGACGGCTCACATCGGAGGAGGGCGATGGAGTACGGGGTCGTTTGGAGGGCGATTCTGAAGATTCGTCAGACGGTGGAGTGAAGTCGGAGTCTTGGTCGTTGGAGGGAGATCCAGGTTGTCGTTATCATCAGACGAAGGATCAGACTCCTCGAATCCAAGACCTTTGCCGCCTGGGGCGGCGTGCTCCCCGTCGGTGTCCAAGCAAAGCTGAGTAGTGGGAGGATCAGACCCCATGCCAGCGGCCACAATGAATAACATCTCGAGGGCCTGACGAAGCTTTCGCCGTAACGCAGTACGCTCCCGATCGACTGTTTGTAGGCTGCGACCTAACTACAACATCCGGGATTTAGTCTCGGTAACGGTGCGGCATACGCTGTCCGTGCAAGGTTAACGGCATGGTCTACAGTAAAGGAAGTGTTAGCCGGTCGGATCAGACAAAACGACGTCCGTTGGATCTAGGAGATAAGGCACGTACCAAGTGCATTGCTGCGTTGGTGAAGCTCCCTCAGACGTTTTGGAGCCTGCGTCAGATCTATGCGAAGAACCTCTTGACGATCCTTCTCCTGCTGAATCCCATCCGACTTTTGTTTGAGTCGATCGCGAAGGTCATCAGCTTCGCGGTCGCGGTCTTGGACTCGGACATTTAACTCATTACACTCCCGCGACACCCGCAGAAATTGGTTGTGAAGAGAATCACGATCAGCCTGTATGCGATCCAGTTTGGCTTGAAGCGTGGTGTGGTGACTTGGAGGCGGATCGGCTCGCGCGAGCTGACAAGCAGTTAAGGGATCCGCTTCGGTTTGATCCAGCACCGAACAAGCGCGCTTGAACACAGACTCAGTGGCTCGTAGTTGGTCCGTTGCCGCATCGCGATCTCGATTCGCCGTGTCACGTTGGCCCTGAAGGTCGAGGATCTCCTCACTCCCTTGATCTCGCTCACGGAGCAGATGAACGACTTGAGACTTTAGATCCGCTATGTTATTCTCGAGCTGGTGAGAGTCAGATCTTGGAAGATCCGAGTCGTGAGGAGTTTGCTGCGTCGACTCCAGAGTCGTTTGCAACGTATCGCGATCTGCACGAGCCGGTTGATCGATGTTTGTATGAATGCAATGGCTTGATCCTGCTCGCGAACTTAATCGCGAAAGTCAGCGAGCCGCTTCTTGTGCTCGATCGAGGGTGATCCGGACCCTTGGGGAAGGGTGCGTGATGCTGATGCAGCCGTAAGCTCGCCGGAAAAGGTTGGTCGCATACTGATGCAGCTCGGCACGAGTGGTGTCAGGGTCGAAAGCCTCCTCGGGCAGCTTGTTGTCGACGAATCCGTCGTGACTTGAGCTACTGTTGTTGGCCATGAAGGATCTTGGATATTGGACAATGTGCATAGTGGAAAATGACAGCATTATTACCGCCGTGCAAGTGGATTGGGGAAAATACGACAGGAAAGCCACGAATAAGAAATGATGGATGGATCTAGGCCGGGGACACGGCGATCGATCTGGATCAGAGGAATCAGACCCGACTCAGATCGAACTGGTTCGGAGCCATGGGATTGGTCAAAATTATCCTGATTATAGGAGCTTGATCCGAGTACGACTATATCTGATCTAGGCATGAATACTCAAGACTAATCTGGATCAAGTAAACCAGGTATGTAATCGGCAGCGCACGGCAAAATCCGAAGCAAAGTAGCTACCAGAGGGGAAGGTATGTGTATCCAGGTCGTAAAGATGGGACGAACCAGAGTCAAGGCTTAGGAATAACAGAGAATCGAATTTGCATCATTGGGCACAAGTGGCTGGTTTCTTTATTTGATCCACATTTAGTGTATTACGGACACCTCGGATCAAGACATATACTGGTTATATAAGGTGATCTCGTGTCAGGAATACTGTATTTAGTGTAGTTTGGATAATTGGATCATATATTGGCTAGATCCAACTACCTAATACTTATTCTATACGTGCAAGCTTCGGATCCACGTCATTTAGTGTTTGGCCGTGTGATCCATCGATCTCTTAAGACCTCCCAAAATCCAGCCATAGGAGACTGTGGTAAAGCAAATTGCAGCTTTCAGAGAAAGCTCATTTCGGACCATGATTGGTCAATTATACCCCCCC